>JASKDV010185701.1:0-12061 GCA_032466395.1 Aegires albopunctatus
GAGAGAGAGAGAGAGAGAGAGAGAGAGAGAGAGAGAGAGAGAGAGAGAGAGAGTCTAATTAGGGGGACGAATTGTGTCTATGATATAATAGAAAGATGGAGGACCATGTCTTCTAAGTTGTCATTAGATAACTACGTGAAAAGGGGAGGGGTGGGTAGGAGATATGCCTATTGTCTAGCCTCCACTAAGCTGTGTTTTAATTAATGAAGAAGGTAATCAAGGTTAAGGCTACCTGGTGTCTGGAAGGTTATTTTCAAACCCACAAAGCTCATTAGTTGATATCACCTCCATAGTTCTATGAGGCGTAGTGGAAGGTGAATCGCAACTCCGTAACGCGAGCTAGCAACGAAATTCTCACAACTCGTGCGCTTCTTAATAAAGAAAGTCTAGAACAGCGTTTCTCACCCTTTTTCTTTAACCAAGGAAAGGCATACTTGAGATCTTATAAGAATATCACAACACACCTGCAAAATGTAGAAGGGTGTATATAAGACGGACTTTAATGGCATCTATGTACAGCTATATTAGTTTGAGATCAATGTCACTACCGCTGAGTATAGAGATAGAAGAAAGCATTACTTTTTATTCACGTGGAAGCAAAATCTATATCTATTTTCCCTATTTTCTGGCGTTCCTCGACATTGATTCACAGCACACTTCTATTAATGATCCAGTGACACCCTGGCTGAGATTCACTGGTCTAGTAAGAACAAAAAGACGGGTATATGGTCCGTATCTTCGCAAATGCAAACTTGCAGACGTTACATCAATTACCCCCCCCCCCCTCAAACACCACCCTTTCTCTCTCACTCCCTCTCCCCTCTTCTTTCAACAGGCCAGTGCGCACAGGTACTCACTCAACATCTATCAGGAGCATACAGAGAGAAAGACGATTGTCAGGGCTTTCCTACTGACATACGTACAGTCTGCTCTCTCTCTAATCCGAACGCCTTCGTTCCCAGCAATATGTTCGGATTACAGAATTTTCCGGATTGGGGAACATTAAGATATAATAATAAGGAAAAAAAAATTCTTCCCAGAAAATGGTTCGGATTACAGATGTCCGGATTAGAGAGGTCATGTAATATGATAACATGTGCACCATCGGGGATAAAGGAGGTCATGTCCGGAGGCCATGTAATATGATAACATATGCACCATTGGGGATAAAGGAGGTCATGTCCGGAGGGCATGTAATATGATAACCTATGCACCATCGGGGATAAAGGAGGTCATGTCCGGAGGCCATGTAATATGATAACGTATGCACCATCGGGGATAAAGGAGGTCATGTCCAGAGGGCATGTAATATGATAACGTATGCACCATCGGGGATAAAGGAGGTCATGTTCAGAGGGCATGTAATATGATAACATATGCACCATCGGGGATAAAGGAGGTCATGTCGGCGAGATTTCCATTGACACGGGGGTAACGTCCCGTCTGTCCTAGAAGCCAAATGCTTTGCTTTACGTTTCCTATCTAATTACATCGTAATGCATAATACAAATGATGCCACCGCGGAGCTGGTTAAGTAAAAATATAGGCACACGATTTGGGTAACGAGATCCGCCAAATGAAACGAAACAAAACTGGGCCATCGCAATGCATTATAACGATATTACAGTAGGATTAATTTACCAGTAGAACTGAAAGCTGCGAAGCACGAACCGGCAGATACTTTCCCGATTAATGTTTGAAAGAATCGATGCACGAAATTGGTGCAGCGTTACGTGGATTGATTCGTTAAAAGTAGCCAGCCTCGTCTCGTTTTTTAACGATGTTAATGGTGCGAGCACTACTGGTAAAAGTGCAGGAGTACCGACAACGGCAAAACTCATATCAAGAAGTAGACGAGGACAAAGACACGAAACGAAGCGGTTTAGCAGAACCACAGTTAGTGGAACCCAAAACAGAAGATGAAAAGAACTCGTCAATAAAAACTAGGTCACCACGAGGATTAAGCAAATGTGTAACTTTTAACAAAAAATACAAATAAATGGCGGAATGATAGAAAATGCGAACGATTTTTGATTATCTTGGAGTCATTTAACGGAGAATAAAGAAAGCTAAGACAAATAATGAAATCAGGAAAAGGCTAACAATTAACAATTGCAAATCAGAAATAATTAACATTGGCAAGTTGTGGAAAGGTCAAAGCAAGGTCAAAATCCTGAAAATCAGCACATTCTCCCAATAGCGCTATAATAGGGCTGTGAAGTTTGGACGCTCCAACAGAGTGATATCAAAAAGATTCAAACTTTCCAGATGACATGCTATAGAAAAAATCCACTCAGATAGTCTGACATTTAACATCCCTGTCTCTAAAAATGATTGCCATAGACATTCTTTCTTCCCTAGCACTACTAAATTGTGGAATAAATTGAAACCTAACATCAGAAGAAGCGAAAGTGTTGATGATCTTAAACATAAGCTACAATATGAAATACTTAAATCTTCATATAGATCTAGATCTAGGCCTAATTACTATTATTATTATCATTATTATTATTATTATTATTTTTTTTTTTTTTTTTGACGTATTGACAGTAATACTCAACCCAGTTGAGTTGTGTCAGTTTATTTGAAGAAGAAGAAGAAGAATGTTAACGGCTTCGCAAATCACTCACACGCACCTATATCTTATATTGATAAATCAACCACACGCATTGCTTAAATTCATATTTCAGTTCTAAATTCTACTACTATAAATTTCCTTCAAAATTATATATAACGATGTGGAGTTGCTTTAATCAGTGACAAGTGAATTTTTTTTTTTTTATAATTTGAAAGCAATTCCAACAGAGGTAACTTTCCTTTGCTGTTGACTGTACTGACCTGACCGAGAGCAATAATACAAAGCACGTACTAGTAGGGTAAGAATTGACATACGTGTGTGTGAGGCATCATATGTGTTTTGATCTGATAATCTGCGATGAGTAGATCTAGATCTAGTTTTATCTTTCGAAGCGATCTGTCATTTTTTAGAATAATGAGATGCATTATCTATGCAGATCTTTTTAATTTTAATGGTTTAATTTTAGTCGGATAATGATATTTTGATACCTCCATTCGTATCGACATTGAGAGAGCTCAAGCTTATTATTCCTTTCAAGAAACATTTCGAGAATTCTCAACGATATCAAAATTGACTTGTCATTATCCTTCAACAGAATTAGGCTGAAGAAATCACTCATCCGTCCCTGTCCAAACACTGCCTTTTATTAGTTTACGTTAGTATGATAGTTTGATACGATTTTTAAAAAGAAAAAAAATAATTCCGCGGTGCTCTCCATTTCCTATAGTTTTCCTGAGCCAAAGGAATAACGGAGATAGTTATGCCGCTTTGCAAGTCAACCAAAGTTCGAGTCAGGGGCTGAAGTCACGCTAGAAATAAGAACGCCGAAAGACTGACTTCCATCATAACTTCGGCCTCAGATCTCTAACTTCATTTATGCTCCATATTTCTAACTTAATTCTAACTCCATAATCCCTGATTTCATTTTTGCTTCACATTTACAAATCAATGACAACATATCTATGAGATGCAATACAATCATGTGTTCAGATACCATTATTAACCTTGTATATATATAATAATATAATGTTTTGGATTGGTACAAAGGAATAATATTATAGGCTTACGAGTTGCCCATCACATCAATTTAACATAGAAATGTTTTACGATAAAATTAATTTCAGTAACAAGTTTAATAGAAAAAAAAATTCATATTATTCTCATCTTGAATCTTGTCAAATAATATTTGATTACCTGTCATGGGGATCTAAGGTTGCGGTAATTGGTGTGTTGAGTTCAAAATAGTCTCACGTTAACATCAACAGAGCTCATTACGTATTAGATAAAACCTTTCAAAACGTGTTCCCCATTATTATATCATAGATCAACCGGTGAGAGGAAATTTGAATTTGATTTACTCAAGGCACACCCATTTCGAAGCCACGTGATGTATAACGATATTTGATTAGGTGTATGATTGTAGCAAATTTTACCTTTTGTCAAGGGATACAACTCCTAATTTCTTTATCACAATTTTTTTCTCAATTTTTAGGGGACTCCTAAATAAAATCTTCTTCGTGATTTCTAAATACTATGAACGATTCTGTATTTTATGGAATATTGTAATAGCTGTTTAGTTAAGTCAGGAGAAGAGTCCAATTGGTTGATCACGTTATTTTTCATCCGCCCTCTTTCCACCACCCACCTTAATCCCCGTGCTCCTTTCCAACCTTCACCCCGTCCCCCCCCACCCCACCCCCATTTTTTCAAAAGACGATAGATAATCATCCTGCTAAAAAAAATATCAACCTTTAACATTTCAACAAAAAGAATTAAAGTTGTAAAATCCTGTAATTATTAAAACGGGTCTTAAACCAATTATATCTTTAAATTCGTAGATAACACTTTAGCGATCTCCAAGATAGCAAGCGCAATTTGGCCATTTTCTTTTCCTTTGAAGAAATCGTGTAATCAGATAATTAGGAAATGATTGGCTCTATGGATTGAAATAGTTATGACAAAGTGTCTTAATCAGAAAAAGAGAAAATAAAATAAAACGTTCGGTTAGATTTAGGTAGTGGCAAGTAATCCATTTTTTGGGTAACGCAATACATGGTCCTACAAGGTATGCGCAAGTTTTACTTTTATTTAAATTCAGAGTAAAAGGGTAGTTTCAACTTTCAGGGGTCTTGAACCAAGATCTTATTGAACATTTATTGCTGGGATTGTCTTAAAAAGGTTACTCATTTTCAAAGCAATATCTCGCTCAACTGTCATTGTATCATATAACTATCATATCAAAGAAACATCTCGCTCATCTGTCATTGTATCATAATTAAACTTTGTAGTAGTAAACGGCTGTAAACTAGCACAATGCACATAGAAAATCAAATTTGGATTTAAAAAATCAAGCAAGGGGTTTTAGTTTAGGTAAAGCTTGTATTTTTTTTTCAAATATACGATTTCTCTCGTCTATATGCCATTTAATAGTTGCGCTTTCTATGGTAACATCCCATAAAGAAACTGTCAATGCCTATCGTCGCTATGAATTTTTTCCAAATAAGTTTATACCTATTCATCGTCGGTAAGCCAACATCGTTTCTCTTTAGGCCATCCTACTACAAAGAACAAATGCCATCTACACCTCGGTTCTGACAGCTACATTATCACGTTATCTGCTAATATATCAAAATACAATGATTGCGAGGCAAACTAAAAGTTTTGACCCTTAACTCTTTAAAACTTTCTCCTCCGTGATAATAATACCTAAAGCAGAGGTTCCAAAACTTTCTCCTCTGTGATAATAATACCTAAAGCAGTGGTTCCAAAACTTTTCTCCTCTGTGATAATATTACCTAAAGCAGTGGTTCCAAAACTTTCTCCTCTGTGATCATATTACCTAAAGCAGTGATTCCAAAACTTTCTCCTCCGTGATAATAATACCTAAAGCAGTGGTTCCAAAACGTTCTCCTTCGTGATAATATTACCTAAAGCAGTGGTTCCAAAATGTTCTCCTCCGTGATAATATTACCTAAAGCAGTGGTTCCAAAACGTTCTCCTCTGTGACAATTATACCTAAAGCAGTGGTTCCAAAATCTCTCCTCTGTGATAAGAATACCTAAAGCAATGGTTCCAAAAATTCTCCTCTGTGATAATAATACCTAAAGTAGTGGTTCCAAAACGTTCTCCTCTGTGACAATAATACCTAAAGCAGCGGTTCCAAAATTTCTCCTCTGTGATAATAATACCTAAAGCAGTGGTTCCAAAACTTTACTCCACGGCGACACGGCACGGTTTCGTTCCGCTTGAAATTTGACGGCCCCCTTCAGTCCAAAAATTCAACGCTACCTGATAATAATCCTTTACTTATCATTTAGACCGTATATGTTAATCGTTTCAGCTAACAGAACACGGATTGCTCTACTCCTAATTCTAAAAACAAAACCTCCCTAAATATACTAAATATTAGAAAATATCAATATATTCCACGAAACTCAATTAATCACATGCAAATCTTCTATTATAATTAAGCATATCAACCATTCGTACAATTGATTAAACTTTAAATTATGGAATTAATATTTTTGACTTAGGGCCAGATATGGACAATGAGAAAAATACTATGCCGACAAACAAGGGTCTTGGTGTTTCCACACTACAACACTGTCCTGTTTGGGCAGATGTGGTAAAGGCATACTGATCTCTTCTTCAATATTCTGACTCTCAGGACTTTCGCGCCTTTTACTTTTAATGTATATGTTGAAACTAATAAAAATAAAGATAAAAATAAGTATAAAAATAAATATAACAATAAAAAATAAAAAAATAAGAATAAAAATAAAAATAAAAATAAGAATAAAAATACAAATACAAATACAAATACAAATACAAATAAAAAAAAAATTGAAAATAAAAATGAAAAGATATAAGGTGCCTGATAAAAAAACAACAACACCCGATTTTGGGTCATATAAAGACCTCCCGAAGTCATCAAAAAAGAGGAAATTTTAAATGGTGCGACCAGGTCTCAAGAATCAGGACTGGCAAATACCACCCTACAGGGAACAACACAAGGCAAGAGACCACAACGAAGAATTAGGAAAAGATGGAAGGACAACATCAAATAATGGACAGCATTCAAAGCGGACACCTTACTGTAGAAAACAAAACACAAGGAAGAATGGTTGCCGAGACCACACTGTGCCCCCCAACAGACAGCAAGATTACTGGTCAAGCAGTAACGTAGTAAGCGAAGGGAATGTTGAAAAAGTAAGTAAGGAAGGGAATGTTGAAAAAGTAAGTAAGCTCAGAGGTTGAGAGCCATAAATCCGTAACATTGGCAAAAGATGTCAACTCTCCCTCCGCACATATTATAAAATAGGAGGATTAGTCTAAATGCACTTAACGTTGTAAGAGGATCTCAAATCCAATCAAATCCGTCTGCATTGATTGATGGGAAATAGTATTTAATCTTTATCTCAAGACCCAAAGGCATTTTGGAATCATGTCTTTAACACAGATTTTGCGGACTAATAGAAAAACATCCTAATCACCTGGCTCTTCCATAAAGTATTTTTTGTTGTTGTTGAAAAAGCAACTATCCTATCGGTCGAAATAAGAATGTTTTCGTTTTAGCCTTGCATATTGATATTGATGTTAAGACAATTTAGTTTCGCATATTTTAATATCTATACAATCTATTCTAGCTTAGATCGCCAAAGCTTTTTTACAAAACACCGTTCATGGGGGGCTTTTTTCTTCAAAAATTGAAAAGTTATGTCTGAAAACATAAGCGAGTGAGGTCGTACAATAGGATGAATTCGTTTTTCATTTATGATGCAATTCCATTTATTGCAACCCTCCTACCCCCTACCCCCACCCCATCCTTTTTTCCACTCCCTCCATTACCACAATTATTGACGGTGCTCCATCGATATCCCTCTCATGAATCTCAAGATTATAAAGACGATACAAAGAGTGCACTTGTGGGATAAACAAATTGGTGTGCATTTCCAACATCAATTTCCGTTGGCCGAAGAGAGTATAGAGGCGAACATTAATGCATTGGAATTACATTCGTTCAATAATACCGCTTGATAAACCACAGAGCAAGAAGGTATATATTAAATGTGAGACCACAGTTGAGTACAAATATACAAGTTCCGGAAAAAATAGGAGACAAAGTATAGACATTATTTAACTAGGCATAACAGAGGCGGCTAAACTGCTTCAGTGACTTGATCTTGTCACTTTGAGATAGGTAAGGCCTGTTGCTTCGAGGCACATTTACGGAAATCACTGAATAACTCCACATCTACGATCTACCTTTTAAACTGTCACTTCGGAGTGAGATCAATGAAAACACACTCTGCTTGTGTATACAGCACTTCCAAGTGATGTTGTTCATCGGAAACCCGTTTCTTCTGGCTTGGATAATCTAAACGGTAATGGCAAAACGTCGTTTATCATTGTTATTATGTCTGGTTTACGTGATTCCCACAATAAAAAAGTGACTTGTATATTACTTTCATTTCTCCAAAGACAGCGCAAATTAAGCGGAAAAAAGGCATGGAAAAGATAGAAGAAAAAAAAATGCTTTACTAAAATTTAGTTCTCTTATCTCATTTTCGTTACGAGAGATTTACGTTTCTCATCATCAGTGGACTCAAATAAAGTTTATGAAAGATTAATTTCATTACGAGCTGACTCGTTGCAGCGTTGCTTGCAATGATTAAACAAACACATTACATCAATTTGAAGGGCCCAATGTAAAAAATACTAGATCTAGTTACAAATTCCCTATTTTAAACAAAATTCAACTTTAGTGGCTTTCTTAGTGAAATCAAACATACTTTGACTAGGCCACCAGCAAAAATAAAAACATGGCGACGGATTTTGGCCTATAAATCTAATATTGATTCTTTCAGCTACAACATTTTCAGATAATAGTAGAGATCTAATCTAGGTCTATAGTTTGATTTAGAAATAACACTGGAGCATGTTATCTTTATATTATTTCAGACACTAATCTAAGCTTACTTCTATACCCAATTAAAATTCTGGTCTAGATCTTGGATCTTTACATAATCTAGTTCTAGATCTATTGTCAATATGCCCCCAGTGACACAGTACCCCCAATGACAAAGTGCCACAAAAACTAATGCAAAATACAACTACTGATTTAAAACGTGACTGATTTCAAGAGAAAATATGTCCTTTTCCATGTCTAAACTAAAACATTCACATGAATTAGGCTCAACGAAAATAAGATAGCTGAAAATCAGGCTCTATATCACTGGAGGTACCTTGTCACTGGGGGTACATTCACTCTAGATCTAGATGTAGTTGCAATAGTGACTTACTTGACTTACTCCTCTTATTCCGGCTGGAACATGGTGCTGGGACGACAGTTCTCCATCTCACACGGTTTAGAGCGATTTTCTTCAACTTGGCCCACGACCAGCCAGCATCTCTAGCCTCCTCATCAACAGATCTTCTCCATGTCTTTCTAGGTCTTGAGGATTGCAGTCGAGTGGACTCTTTAGTTATATTTCCTTGGGACTTTCGTAAAGTGTGTCCGATCCAGCCCCACTTTCTTTGGGCGATCTCTTGGCTGATCGGGTTTTTTGTTACGTCTTTTTCCAAAGGTCTTGGTTGGAAATCCTTTCTGGCCAGCGGATTGTGAGGATATATCGGAGGCATTTGTTTATAAATGTTTGTAGCTTTGCAGTGTTGACCTTTGTAACATGCCAGGTTTCTGATCCATACAGAAGAACAGATTTTACTTTTGTATTGAATAAATGGATTTTATTGTTCAGTGACAGTAGCTGGGAATTCCAGACGGGGCGGAGGCTATTAAATGCAAATCTTGTCTTATTTGTTCTACTTTTGATATTTTCAACTGTTCCTCCTTCCTTTGAAACCACACTGCCCAGATAAGTAAATTATTCTGTTTCTTTAATGTTTATTCCTTCTAGGCTGATCTGGTTTTGTTGTTTATTATTTACTTTTCTGTGCTCCGCTTTGTTAATATTGATTTTAAGTCCAACATTTCCTGCATCCCTGGATAATTTCTGGAGTTTGGTTTGTGCATCATGTTGTCGTTGTGATAGTAGTTGCAATAGTAATAATAGATGATTACATAAATTAATAAATGTTTCTGCCATACACTCACTTGATACAATTAAATTATAGATTGATCTAGCTATCTAGATCTTTCTAATGACATCATGCTTGACCAAGGGTGAAAAGAAATTTAATAATGATATAGATCTACATTTATATATATGATGCGCATTCTCGAGATGTGTATGAAAACAAAAATTCCTCTCGGCGCTAATGATTACATACATTGAAAGGGGGTTAAATGGAGCACCTTAAGCCTAAAATTTCACAATGGCTATTCCATCGGTGGAAAAGGGGAAAGATAATCTTTCTATTAGCCAACAAATGACTTAATCGAAAATATCTCTCCATCTTGCACAAATTGTGTTTGGTTCACAATTTCAGTGGGAGTGTCACAACAATGTTTGAAGCGGTTAAGGGGGAATCGAAGGCGAACGTTCACCCCACCCCCCACCCCTTTTTTTCCCACACACACGCACACGCACGCACACACACACACACATACAAACAAACACACACACACACATAAAGAGAGGATTTTTTATGTATTTAGGTGATGCAATGAAAGATAAGCAAGATAATACGCTGCCATGGGGTTACGGTTTAGGTGCACACCATTTTTTGTTTCACATAATATACAAAGTTCATAGACAATTTATTACAAATAAATATATACACTTTTGTTTCAGCGAGCGTTTTATTTTTCAACAGATTTAGCGCAGGGTTATTTTATGATGGTTGCAAACGGCCTGTTAATATATAAATATATGGGTGGCCTATCTAGACCGATGAAATATATTGTGGAATGAAATGAATTGCTTTGCTAAAAAGTTCTTCCAATTAAGCTTTTATAACATTTTGAAATATTCCAAACGCCCTTAGAAGCAGTTCCATTAACTTCAAGCAAATCTAGATACGAGAAGACTTGGCGACAATATATGTACACTAGAGTAAATTTTGTTGAAACTTTAAAGTCATCATGAAGATGGAAAATCCCATAAATTGACGTCACAGCGGTCTAGACATTTTGCAAAGAAGAAAAGATACATAATGATCCGATATAGTTTGTAGGAATTTTATTCACAATGTCTCATATTATTTTTATCAAAATCACTATGTATCGAAGAGTGAGTTGGACTAAGCATGAAAGCATTCGTTTATGCAGAAAAAAGAAAATTCTAGACCAATCTGCCAATTAATGGCCACTGCCACACATTAATCACCTTTCCCTCAAATTGTTTCTAATGCAATGAGAATCTTAAGAAAATAGGCCATTTTCTCGCCGCCACATTACTGTTATCATTATTAGTTTTATGAGAGTATATGTAGTTTGTTTAGGAGGTATGGGAAATACACTGAATCGGCCTTAAGATTTACTGAGTGTAATGCACGGTAGCAAAATAAATGAAGGAAGCGCCTCGTTTGATTTAGATCTTAACAGTTCTTATGTGGATTTTGTTTTCAGGGAATGCCAGAATTGAAAGATTGTTCATTTTACGAAATAAGAATATCAGTTCCAAGCCTGTAGTAGAATCCTAAAATCATGACTTCGGTGACCAGCGAAAGCACATCCACAGTACTTTCCTGTACAGATTATAACATTAAAGACATCAACTCTACTCTGAAGAGCCTGTGTGGAATACAGGAGACTACCGATACCAAACTTCATGTCGATGGCGTAGTAGTAGACATGGAAGATGGCAACGCTCTGGTTGGTGGTATGTCTACTGAGGTGGCAAAAATACTATCTATTGTGTCAATTGTTAGTATTTGTCCAGTCTTGTCATTTTTTGGTATCATCGCCAACATTCTCAACATGATAGTGTTCAGAAAACAAGGATTTCAAGATACAGTAAATATAAGCTTATTTTCTATGTCTGTTTCGGATCTTTGTTCAGCTGTAACTCTTTTATGGCTTGGCTTTTGCCAAAACCCTCTAGTCAATAAAGCAGACCTACCATTTATTCCTACGGAAATCGAAGCGCTTACAAGTGGAATCCCGCATGCTATAGCCATTACTCTTACTGCCTGGTTGACGGCATTTGTGACCTTTGAGAGATGTCTCTGCGTTGTCTTCCCACTTAAAGTTAAAGACATAATCACCCTAAGACGTACCAAGATCATCATTGTGGCCATTTTTGCTCTGGTCATCGGCGGACAAATGCCTTCCTATTATACGCTAAGGCTCAAATGGAGATTCGTTCCCGAGAGAAACAAGACTTTGCTAGGTATCTACGTTCCCGAAGGAAGTCAGTTAATTGACACGATAACTTTTTACGTAGTGAACATAACATCTCCTGTTTTGTGTTTTATTCTAGTGGCCATAGGTTCTATAATTCTCATCATCGAAATGAACTTGAGAAGCAAATGGAGACAGACCACAACGACCCAGGGCACTGGGGATTCTGGGAAGGAGGG
>JASKDV010185711.1:0-12059 GCA_032466395.1 Aegires albopunctatus
TTATTATTATTATTATTATTATTATTATTATTATTATTATTATTATTATTATTATTATCATTATTATTATTATTGTTTATACTATTATTATTCTCATTGCTTCATAGTAACTGTGATAAAAATTGTATGATATCAAAATGTAATTTTGTAAGAATATTTTCAAAGTCATCGATACAAAACAAACCAAATATCAAAAACGTATTCATATATCATTTCAATATTCAATATGAAAAAACTAAAGGTATTATTTGACAACATTAAAGAATTACGTAATGCAAATGATTAAATGTTTATTTTTTTTTGTCTTTAGAGATCTTTAAGATAAATTAGATCTGAATGAAAAATTATACCACATACAGGCCGGTCTTCTGTAATCTGAATTCCTCTGTAATCCAAACCATTTCTAGGAACGGATTTTTTTCTTATTATTTCTTAGTATTCCTATATCAAAGAAAAATTCTGTAATCCAAACAAATAGCCGGGAATGGGGGTGTTTGGTTAGAGAGACCAGTCTGTAAATGATTTTGTTACATGTGCTTTAAAATTTTTACTTAACTTCCAAGATACTTTTAACTTATGCAAACTTATGCAAATTTATGCAAATCACTTATCTTCTAAATTGATTTTGTGATAAATTGTTTCTGGATAAAAAGGAATAATTCTTGAATAATCTGTCTCATTCTAAGCTTAATTCAATATAATAATAAATAATTACTCAGATATTATAATTTTCAGGATATAGGCCCACTTGTTGGGGTGTTGTTTTCTTTGTCTTTTAAGTTGAAAGTCTTTATTCAAGTGAGTTAATGCTTTTTGCTGTATAAGAAAAAAAGGTAGATCAGATAGCTACACCCAAACCCAATGGTAGCTTTCTTTTATTTTCAATAACTCCCACTGTTGTATTTGATTTGACATGCCTTAGAAAATCCTGGGTTTTGTAATTGCGCATGTTTTGGGGCTTGATGGCTATCGTTAATTAGGTTTTTCTATTGTTTTTGAGAGATGATGTTTTTTCGTTTTTTTAAATCTGTAAATCATCTCTCCATTTAGTTACCTTTGTAATTATTATTATTATTATTATTATTATTATTATTATTGTTATTATTATTATTATTATTATTATTATTATTCAATGTATCCTACTTATTATTTGAAGTGCTTCTTTTCCTTCTTGGTAGCTTCTGTTTCTCTTCTAAAACCTATACAGTCAAACCTGCGTATTCTGAAACTCAAAAATGTTTTTAGAAATTTCAGCGTAACCGACGATGAAGTAACAGTAGCATGGCTGTGTCAAGCTATTTTAGTTTAGTATGCTATAATGCCATATAAGCCTGGACCCTCAAAAAACAAGATATAAAAAGACTGAATGCTGCTGAAATTTGAAATGTGGTTCTATCGCAGAATCGCAGAATCCTCAGAGTAAAATGGACTGAGAAAAGAACTAATAAAAGTGTCCTCGAACTGCTTGGCATTCAAATGGAACTGAATGCAGAGATAAAGAAAAGGAAACTAAGATATGTTGGACATGCAATAAGACACAAAAAACCCAACTTGATGTCAATAGTACTGCAGGGAAAGATAGAGGGAGGGAGAAAAAGAGGAAGAACATTAGTGTCATATCTCTCCAATCTGAAGGACATCACACACAGGGATGAACATTTACGAGGTGGTTGATAAGACCAACAACCGAGAAGAATGGCGTCAGGTTGTCAACAGCGTTGCAATGACCATTGACAGCGGTGATGCTGACAGGTAACAGGTAGGTAATGCCAATTTGGGTATTACACACGTCAATGGAAAGGCTGCTTTGCATCAGCCAATTTGTATGCGGACTTTGGACCGACATTCACTGCATTACAGCGGGTTTTTAATCTCATTTTCTTTCTGGCTTTCTTCTTTGTGTTATATTTTTTTGGAGGCTAGAGTCAAATTTTACTTTGAGCAAGAATTCTTGTGATCTCTGTTCTCAGTTAAATAGTTAAGTATAAGCAGGCTGTGTTTAGATTAGCAGGTCTACTTATACAGACAACATTTCTTTTTTTGAAAAAGTTTCAGTATAACCAGTATTTCAGTATAACCGTTTTCAGTATAACCGGAGTTGACTGTATCTGATTATTCTTTAAACTTGCCTATCATCTTACCTTTTCCATGGTTGCTGAGATGACCCTAGAAGTTGATAGAGTCATTAAACTCTAAATAACTAACTTTTGACAAAAACTCCTTGTTGTCTAGAGGGGGACCGGATAGCTCAGTGGTTAAGGCGCTCACCCACCAAGCCAAAGGTCCCTGGTTCAAACCCAAGCAGACTTGAATTTGAAATCCAAATTTTTTTCCGGTTTCCTTCTGCCCCCTATTCTTAAGTTGCTAAGATAAAGTGCCGGAGACGGGCTATAATATCGGAGGTCCCATGTGTATAATATTATACGCATGTAAAAGAACCCTTGGCGGTTTACAAGGCGGTCTAGGAGAACCCTGTAGTGGACATTGGTACATTCAATACAACAATTGTTGTCTCTATTTGTGTATCTCAAATTTCTGTTTATGTTTCTTCTATTTCATAATGCAAAACACTCTGTTTGTTTGTTTGTTGGGTTCTTTCCCTTTATTGTTTGTTTACCTAGGTCAGGTGTGGGTCTTGATCTACCTTTTTTTTATTCTTTGATTTATTGCTGAGTGCGGTAGTGATATTCATGTTGTTTAATTTTAGATGTAGATGTAGATGATGAGAATGATGACATTGATAATGACGATGATAAAGATTAGAATAGACTAGACATCAATAAAAATGTATTTGAAAAATCTAAAAATAGTTTAGTGTGTTCTTGTTTTTTACCATCTCAGTTCCTAAATGTGTGTTAATCAGCCATGCTAGCAAAATTCTACAGAAGATCATCTTGAAAAGACTCGAGAACAAAATAAAAGAAGAATTCAGTCAGATGCAAGCAGGCTTCCGCCCAAATAGAAGCACGAGGAACCACATTGAATTCAACCTACGATCTCTAATAGAGAAAAGCAGAGAGTAATTTATGTGGACGTACACATGAGACGATTACTACACTCTCTTTCTCTCTCTCTCTTTCGCTCTAAACAATAAGAACAAACCTATGAGTTTAAGACAAACGGAAGTACAAAACAATAGGATAGATCTAGGCCTATACATCTAAAACGGTTCGTAGTGAACAAGAGCTCAACATTCCATGTGCGGTGTCTCGAGAATTGTGCGAAAATAAAGAGTCACCAATGAACACGTAAATTGGACGGTGTTAAAAGGAACAGCCTAGGACTAAATCTTTTGAAATGGCTCTTCCTTCAGCGGAATTATAGAAATAAAATAATTCTTCATTAGTCAACAAATGGCTTTATTAAGATAAACCCGCCCCGTCTTGCAAATAATCGGGATGATTCTTCAGTGAAAGTTTCATGACCGTATCATTTTCCCCCTGAACAAATCTGAGTCATTCTGCCATGTAATCGCAACCTTACTAAGAGATCGCATAATAATAATATTAATAAGTTGACTTATAAAGCGCTGTACACCGAAGTCTCAAAGCGCATACAATGACTTTAAGCGACACACACGCACGCGCGCGCACACGCACACACACAGAGAAAGGGACATCAACAAAGGTAGGTAGACTCACACATACGGGTATACACACATGGATAGAGTTAAATAAGACCAAATATATACAGAAAAATCTTGACACAAACAGATATTGAACAATAAATGAGTTTTGAGTGGTCTCTTAAAACTGTATATGTTTGTAGAGGACCTGACTGAGAGGGGAAGAGAATTCCAAACCGTGGGGCCTGCTTTGATAAATGATCTATCACCGTAGCGTTTTAACTTTGTCCTTGGTACACGCAGCATGTTTTTGCCAGTGGATCTAAGATGACGAATGGGGTCACGCGGAGTTGAAACCAATTCTTCAACGTAGGGAGGAGAGCGTGAGTTCAGAGCAATATAGGTGAGAACTGACCGCTGACAGTTTATAGTCTATGCGAGCCATAACTGGGAGCCAATGAAGGGCACGAAGCATGTCACTGGAGTGCGTTCTATCTGAGCTGCGGTCCAAGAACCAGTCTTGCATACCGATTTTGGACTCTCTGTAGTTTATTGATGGTGCAGTCAGGGAGGCCGAAAAGCAAGGAGTTACAAATTAATAGTCCATGCGGGACGATAGTTCGTGCGTAGCATTTCCTAGCTACGATATTGTTTAATCCTAGACAGCCTATACAGATCAAGATTAATGGCTTTAACAATTATATCAATGTGGTCTTTCATGGTAAGAGAGCTGTCAAGATTGTCACCAAGGTTTTTAGCCTTGGGAGAAATCGCCATTTTCTCTTTGCCGATTGATATGCGAGGAATCCTCACATCTCAAATTTTCTGCTCCGTGCCGCATAATATAACTTCCGTCTTCTCATCATTGAGCTTGAGTTTGTGGTGTGTCATCCATTCTTTAATAATTGCTTTGCAACATCTCTTAATTTCTTGTAATGTATTAGCGATGTTTGACGGGATAGAGGCCTTAAACAGCTAGGTGTCATCGGCATACATGTGGTAAGGTACACCGTATTTCTTGATGAAAAGGCCAAGGGGCATGGTATAGAGGGTGTACAATAGAGGGTCTAGAACAGAGCCTTGGGGAACACCGAAGTTAAGGGTCACATACATAGACGTTTCTCCACCGATGGACACAGCTTGCGACCGGTCTGAGAGATAGGATGCAAACCATGCCAGAGCGACTCCACTGATGCCGAAGTGGTCAGAGAGAGTCGAGCAAAGTATGTCGTGGTCAATCGTATCGAACGCAGCAGACAGGTCAAACAACACCAGAGCCGATACTTTTCCGTCATCACACGATGTTAAAATGTCGTTTGAAATGTTCAACAGTTCAGTCTCCGTGCTATGCCATCTCCGGTATGCCGATTGATACTTTTCAATAAGTTGGCTAGTCTCCAGGAGTTTCTGTAGCCGCTTTAACACCTACTTCTCAAGCATTTTTGACAAGAAGGGAAGATTCGAGACGGGGCGATAGTTTTTCAAGTTTTCAAGATCTAAATTGGGCTTTTTCAATGGTGGGGTGATAATTGCTTTTTTGTAACAGGAAGGGACTGTGCCGGAATATAAAGAATTGTTGAAAATGTATGTTGTGTGGTCTATAATGGATTCTATCCAGTGAAGGCTATTCACGTGGAAAGTTCAGCTAGAAATCAAAACATAACCTCTGGTTTGTTGACGACCTCCTAAAATCAAGTCATGCCAATGGTTTGTTTTGATTTTAGGGAGCGGTCACGACTAATAAGTTTGAAGATGGCGGCAGAAGGCCGATAAGTGGGTTTGATAACGACACAAACAAATGTCAAAAGCTTACTTAGCAACCGAATGACGTGACAAATTACACCCTTGTAACGCATTGAGCGGATAATTAAGTCACACAGAAAGTTTTAAGTCGATTGGATCCTCGGTTACGGCGCTAGAGCACATACAGATAAAAGTATATTTAAAAAATAGATAAATAGATCTAAGACAATAAATCGCCGAAGGAAGCGAACACACATGCCCTCAATTTCTGCCTCATTTACCATAGCTTTCTTGATTACATTGGGGGCGCCAGTGGCCTAGAGGTTAACTCAGTTCAAAGACGAGAAATTCCAGCAGCTCCATTCACTGACACCGGTTGGCTGGACGACATGGTGCGATTGCATCCCACGAAATGCACCATTTTCTCCATAACTATAGGCCATTGGCGGTGTGTCCTTAGGTAAGACACTTTGCTCCATCTACCACACTCGACTCAGATGTGACTGAGTACCTGGCCGTTACTTTTTGTCCGTGTCCAAAAATTCTATTAGCGCCTAACTGGCTGCTTGTCTTGTCCTATGTGTTTCTGTATTGTTGTCGGCCAGTAGAAGGGAAAAAGTCATTGTAAAGCGCTTAGAGTCTAAGGTCCCTTGGTGCTAGATGTTGTAATATAATAAGTGAACTTTTCCCTTTTCACTTTCACTATTTTTTCTCGATGGCTACGTACCAATACCATCTTAAGGGGGCGATGCTACGTGCATTAACACTGCCTTTCTTGCAAGAACGGCTCCGTCTGAGATGACGATTATTGTAATGAATGGCAAGTGTTTTCATATTGAAATAGATTCCTCTTTATAGTGCAAAACAAGTTATTTTTAAGAACAAAGCTGTATATGCCTAAGCTCCTTCAAAGATCTCATGGGCAGGGATTTCATAACAATACTTCAAGACTTCAATGTCATTGCGTTAGGTCACGCCCATAGTGGCAAAGTGTTCCAGACTTTCAAGACTGGATAAGAATAAGTGCATATTCACTCCGCGTGATGGCTTAATTCTATTCATTGACATTTAATGGACTCGCGAATAACAAGACAGTTTTGTTGTGAATGAAATTTAACAACCATGGCAGATCATTTTGAAGCTATTATTTTTCGGAAAAGTCTGGATCATTCTGCCACTGTGGTCACGACCTTTGACATGTTGTCATCTTGGAGATGTGCGAATATATTATGAGATAATAGAAGAGTGTCGATAAAGAGTTCTAAGATAGTTGGTCATTATTGCAGAGGTTATCTTGGCAGATTAAATTGTTAATCTCATTGAGTTTTGAGCGAAACCATTGTGTGTTGTGCTTTAGGCTTCAACTATAGTATATGTGTAGCAGAATTATCCAGACTTTTCTGAATACAATTGCTACCAAACGATCCGCCAGGTATCCGTCAGCATGAATTTCACTCACGACTGCTCGTTTTACATATTTGTCTAGTCCAGTAATATTGCCAGTGAGCGATTTTATGCCATGGTGCTACATTTCTTTTAAAGAAAAAGTCTAGATCATTCTTCCACCATGGTCGAGGATTTAGCCATTAACGCAGGGATACATTTGTAGTCTTTTGACAGCCAGTCTGAGAGAAAAGCGAAAACAATCTTAAACGGGACAGGGTGCTTTCCGTCATTGATGAATGATGGCGTCGCCCTTGCTTACTTCAAGATAGAAACTTGTTTTTGTTGATGATTTATTAAGTTTGTCATGCTAGACGCCGATTTCTTAATATTTTAAACTGATTGTTTGCCAATAATCTTACATATTTAATTACTGGAACGCCGATATCTCTAAACATTTTACATTTCTAGTTCACCAATGTCTCTAAACATTTTACATTTCTAGTTCACCAATGACTCTAAACATTTTACATTTCTAGTTCACCAATGTCTCTAAACATTTTACATTTTTAGTTCACCAATGGCTCTAAATATTTTACATTTCTAGTTCACCAATGACTTTAAACATTTTACATTTCTAGTTCACCAATGTCTCTAAACATTTTACATTTCTAGTTCACCAATGTCTCTAAACATTTTACATTTTTAGTTCACCAATGGCTCTAAACATTTTACATTTCTAGTTCACCAATGTCTCTAACATTTTACATTTCTAAATCACCAATGGCTCTTACGTTTTGAATTACCAGTTCTCTAATGTATTTAAAAGATTTTTAATCAATAGTAACCCAATGTCTCTAAACATTTTAAAATACTAGTACGCCGATGTCTCTAAAGATTTTTAATTAATGGTAACCTAATGTTTCTAAACATTATAAATAAATAGTAGTTAGAAATTCGGTGCCTTTTAACATTGTATTATACCAGTACATCAATGTTTCTTATGTTTAGAATTACTAGGATGGCAATGTCTCTGTCAGGAAATGAACTTTTGTAAACATAGAAAACAAAAGTGACATTATCTAGGGTTTTAAGTGCGTCGAGGGAGTGCCAATCATTTTAATCGCGGGGCGTATATTATCCTTGGATGTTCCAAATCAATATTTTGAATTATTGAAAACTGGTACCTTTATTTAGTGGTAAGTTTGCACAATTTCAGAATTTTTTCTCTCTCTGGAGACTAAAATCATGAAAACCGGTCTAGTACTTCTCTGGTGCATAGAAGGCGGTTGAACTGTTGATATTCATTATAGATTTTATAGTGTTCGAACAGACGAATAGACCACTAAAATGCATAAATAGAAAATAAAATAAATCTTTAAAGTATATATACAAATTAAAAGCTCAAAGGTATCATAATGTATCTTTAATTGGATATTTAAAAAATCTCCAAGCAAGATAACAATTCGCAGACAACAAAGACTTCCAAACAAGGATTTTGGTTAAGACTGAGGATTTGCCACGCCCGTCCATCTTTCTAAATTACAAACAAATCACAGGGACCACCCATAATCTCAGTAAGAAACTTAATACTTTGAAATCGTTGGCAGTCATTGATTTCAGTTGATCCACCCATTTCTTTCTAAGCAACACAATGCTAACTAGAACATTAACATCCTTCTTCATTGGGAGATTTTGAAACTAGCATCAGCTTACAGAAGTCTGCCTCCTCATGACTATGGCTAGCTCCTACACCATACTGTATACTGGACATTAACTGACCGAGGTTTTTCTATTCGGTCGATCGGATTGAACGCTTTCATTACGTTTATTATCATCTTGAAATCTAATAAACCCCAACTGTGGATGCTGCTATCTCGCTCTACCGATCGAAGCCTTGTCGATTTGACGTTGCTGGACTGGCCGGCCGACTCTCGTTTTCTCGTCTTTTTAATTATGAATTGAGTTGAAAATAACCGGCCAGTCCACGGACCACACGACCGCCTTGGATGTCCAAGCTTTCAGTTATTGACCACGCAGTAGCCCTCGCATTGATTTTTAAATAGAGTACAGGGGAGGCACAGGAAGAGGAAGAAAATGAGGAGGGGATTGGAATAGGTTGATGGGAGGGGGTAGAGGAGGAATTGTTGTTATGGGAAAAGGAAAAGGAAGAGTAGGGTTGGGTAGGGTTGGTTGGATTGACAAGAGGAGAAAATGGTGAAATGGTGTTTTTTTTTAGTATGTGGGTGTGTATGTTTGAGATTGTTGTAATGTTGTGAATTTTGAAGAGGTAGAGAAGCAAGAAAGAGTTTAAAAAATGGAGAAAGAACAAGAATGGATTATAAGCGTTGTTGGAGTTAGATTCGGAAAGGGTAATACAGAAAAAAGATATTCTGAAGATTGGAGATATAACAATAACATTTTGAGAGATAGATGAGTAAATTATGATTGATGGGGGGATGGGAATAAGGAGAGACTAAATACTGGAGAGAGAGAGAGAGAGAGAGAGAGAGAGAGAGAGAGAGAGAGAGAGAGAGAGAGAGATAGAGAGAGAAAAAAAAAGAGAGGGAGAGAGAGTGAGTGAGAGAGAGAGAGAGACAGAGAGACAGAGAGAGAGAGAGAAATATCCATTACATTAAAAATAGATACAATAGATAACAATACAGAGGGAATAGATCTTGATAAGCTCTAATATGATATTGTGACAAAGAGAGATACAATAAGATGAAAACAGTGGTTCGACAGACAGATAGACAGACAAAGAAACGCCATGAGTGAGGCGGGCTTAAAATTGCTTTAGGTGAAATAATCATAACAGAGAGTTAGTCATGGTCAGGGAATTTAAATAGGATGGGTGGTGGTCAGCTTTAGTCAATTATGGAAGAAACATGGAAAAAATATGAGAGAGAGAGCGGGGGAGGGGAGGATGTAATGGTCAGTTGGGGGTGATTTTAGCACTGGCCGAGGGCGATAATGAAGATGTAGTTTCGTTACGTGAGTTGATTGCTTAGTTTTGAAAAGGTTGGCCAGGGGGTTGAACACTCCAACTGAGTCTATTTGCAAAGGGTTAAAAAATGTTTGAAATTATTATTGTATGAAGGGGATTGGTCCATGTCGAGAGATGGTCTGTAATTCTTTGTGACTTAAAGCCCTGTAGGTTAAGATTTAATAAGCGAATTTTTGATTTTGCTTTGCATTATCTCAGGGGCTTTCTATTTCAGTGATCTGACCGGAGGCTGTTCGATAGCTGTAGGGCAATTTTCGACTGACGTAGGTAAAGTCAGTTTGAAAGAATATTTTCCGTTATTTGCCAGGGGATGATATTTTAGAAAATTTTATTATACAAAGGGGATTGATTGACTTCTAGAAATAGTCAAATTCGTAACATTGCGACTTGTCACTACACGTAATGTTGCATCCTAAAGCTATAACCAGTTTGAATAAGTTAATTTTTCATTTTAATAACGTTTTCTAAATCTAATTGACCACATATCTAACCATGAGCTGTTCGTTAGATCTTGTAGGGGAGGTAAGAAGAGTTAGTTAGATCTAGTTTTAGAAGGAGTCAGTTAAAAAGAGTCATTCCGTTAATGTCCAAGGGGTGAAAGTGTTGACATTACAATTATACGAAGGGGATTGGTCAACATCAAGTGATGGTCATTGTCCACGTAGGTTTAGACTTCTTTGGTGAATGTCTAATTTTGTTTGCAATATCGCAGTATCGGTATGAGTTAGGTTTATTTAAATGACCATCAGCTGCTAGTTAGTTTAAATGAAGGGAGGGATAGCTATTCAAATTCAATATGATTCAGTTAAAAAAATTTAGGCCTATAAAGGTTTTTTTTCTTCCAGAATTAAAATTTAATTTACATGTCATTAAAACGGGCAGGATACGGCTGGTGTAAAAAAAAAATGTATGGTTTAAAGCCCTGGATATTTGGTTATAATATTTTTAAAAACTTTCCTTTCATTAACTCAGCGCCTGCATCCTTTCATCCATCTGAGCCTTGTCTGTTTGGGGCTATTATAGTTATGCAGCTTGTGGCAAGCAAGCGATAGTCAGCTTAAAATCTTAATTCTGTTATTTGGCAACGTTTGAAATCGTTGGAATATTTATTATCGAAAGACTAGTCGTGTCGATAGTTGGTTAATAAAATAATAACTAAAAGCCATGTAGGCCTATGTTTAGATTTCATATATGAAGTTGTATTTGTTGACATTATCGAAACATTAATTTGTCTTTCCGTCGGTCTCACCGTAAGCTTTATGGAATGGAAGTGTTTAAGTTACAAAGTTTTAGTTTAGCAAGAGCACATTGAAATATTGATTCGGTTATTTTCAAAGGGTGAAATCGTTGAATTTTTACCATGTGAAGGGGGGTGGTCGAATTTGATTCTTGGTCAACGATTTAAAAAAATGTATCATACTTAGGGATTAAAGGTTAGCAGCAAATATCATGAGCAGATGGTAAATATTATTATTACTTTGATGAGTGAATTGTTCATCCTATTTGTCTATACTCAAGATATTAATTGTTCATTTACTTCAGTATGAGGTGTTCGTTTGCTTTAGAGGAGTTGGGGGAGCAGCTAGCTTGCGTTGGGTAAGAGTATTTTCCGGTATTCACAAAAGGTTGAATTGTTAAATTTTTTATGATGCGAAGGGGATTTGTCCATGCCAAGAGGTGGTCAATTATATCATAGCTTTAAGCCATGTGGTTTTGATTTGATAATCTAATTTTCTTATTTTTTTTATTTGCATCAATTCGATATCAATCTGTATTATCCATTTATCAAAATGATGTTATATGGCACCTTTTAAGTTACGCAGTTTAATTTTAACAAGAGACTGTTTAAATCATTCATTCCAATAATTCCACAGCGTTGAAATCGTTAATTTGTTATTTGTTGAAGGGACTTGGTCGATGTCAAGAGGAAGACTTTTAGAGGCTTAGACTTCATAAGTGAATATTTGATTTTGTTTTCACCTTCGCGGTATAAAATGTGCCTTTATTATTCGTCTAGTCTATCTGATCATTGGCTGTTAATAAGTTTTTAAATAAGCTAGTTTTGATAAATCAAAAAGTTGAATTGTTGGGACAGCATTACAATTTCAAGCCCTGTATGTTTATTCTCCATAGGCGATTGTTTTGATATCAAATTTCTCTCTGACCAAAGGCTGATTGTGCTCTAGAAGCCAATTTTTCGATATACGTTTAGCAATATTCAGTTTAGGCTAGGCGCGCACTGCAACAAAAATGTTCCACGACCGGTGCAAGTGAATGTTTTAAACCGGACATGGAAAGCGTGCGAAATTATACCCCGCGCACTGTGTGTGAAAGTGAAACTGATTTTCGCCTGCCCGTGAA
>JASKDV010185722.1:7682-21382 GCA_032466395.1 Aegires albopunctatus
TTGATTGGAAGTGGAGTAACTTTATGAAGGACCCAGTGTTCTTGCTATAAGTGTACTTTGATTGGAAGTGGAGTAACTTTATGAAGGACCCAGTGTTCTTGCTATAAGTGTACTTTGATTGGAAGTGGAGTAACCAACATTTTATATACATTTTCAACACACCATTTGAATAATATGTTCTAATCACTGAAAAAATGCTAAAATTTAGTATGTTGTTTGACGTTCTGGGTAAAGGCTAAAAATCACAGTATATAAACTCATAGGCAACCCGAGCCTAGTTCGGACTTGATCTCCAACGTGTATTTCAGCGAGCCCCCTCAACCATGATATATGCACAAGGTTTGCATTAGCTTACAATGAATATTTCTTTGATTTTTATGTTCGCAGTATTGATGCCCAAGGATTTGTGGCAACAAAAAAGCCCTGGAGAGACACTGTTCTTCTAGAAAGAGGGTAGGTGTTTCATTTTCTCTTATAATATTGTATATGTAGTATTCCTAGTAACTGACAAATGCTGTCTAATTAGGTAGTAATGTCCATGTACAAATTTTCCACAAAATTATATATGAAACTTGAATTTTATTAGTAAGCAGTCTTCTCTTTTCAATTTTCAACCACCGAGGTATAGTTAAAGAAATAGGAATTCCATACTAATTGCATCCTTAAAAGGAAATATGTTATTTTTGGTGTCAACATCACTGAACATCACCCATTATAAGAGTGCCATCAACTTAAACAATTATTGTAAATAAGGTAAACACCCAGACGAGATGCTTACAAAGGAAAGAATGAAAGAAATGCAATGATGCAGAGGGGAATTAACCTTCGACCTCTATGATGGCATAAAGCGCTTTGACCAGTGAATTGAATTGAATTAATCTTTTCTTTTTATCTCAGAAAACTGACAGAGAGAGCTATGAGACTGAAAATGGAGACGGAGGAGCAGATCATTTATAACCGGGTCTCAGACAAACGCATGCACTTCTACATTCCCCCCAGGAAACGGCGCCTGGCCATTGAATGTGCCAAAGAAAGCAACAGGTTACCATGTAAACCACAGCAGGTGAAGCATTTCTTTATTATTCGTGGCGTGGTAGTCGAGCGCCCTAACCACTGGGCTATCCGCTCCCCTCCTGACTGAGCATTGATGATAATTATATCACATTATTAGTGACAACGGTGGTGCTCTAAACAAAATTCCTGATCCGTCCGCTTACATTATTATTATATTTTCATGTAATTATTATTTTTAAAATATATTTTTTAAAAATACATTTATTTAAATTTATTGATTTTGGTCTTATCCTGATTTTCTTTAATTTGCGACAGATTTATGCGATATTCTACTCTTAATCAACTTTTCCTCATCCTCCTAGAAATGGTATTGCATTGAAGACAACGGTCGGCTCAGGAGACACAAGTGTAGGAATAATAACAGGTTGAATGGCAATGGCAAGACAACCTTTCAGAAAGACCAACCAGCCGTCACCGTACCTTGTGCCTGTCCGCCCAGACGACATCGGAAGATGGGGAAAGAGAAGCGAAAGAATCGACGATTCAGAAAGAGACACATTAGAGCAGGTATGAGACGGAGCCACATAAATAATATGGAATTGTGATTATAGAGTGGCTACTTGGTCCAGTGGTAGACATTTGGTCTGGAAATTAAGAGGTCCTGTGTTCAATTCCCAGCAGAGTTGCTATGTGGAGTCTTTTGGAAAAGCTTTTTACATGGCTTTTTCTCTCTATTCTTCAGACACCATAGGTTTATGTCTCAGTGCCTGAACTGGTTCCCAGCCAGATTATCCTGTGCATAAGCAAGGGGACAGATCTTTCCGCTACTACATCTGTCCGTGAAAAACAATTATTTTGGCAAAGAAACATTCATATTTTTATACGAACAAAGTTTTCCCCCTCTAATTCACCCTTTCACAAAGTCCTCGATTCATTTTCATCCTACAAATTTTCAAGATCTATATATCTCATTCATCTTCTCTATCTAAATCTATTAATGGAAAATGTACTGAATATATTAAAAGGTTGGCGTAAATAGTAGCTTTTTGACTCGTTGAGTTGCTGATCAATGACGTTTCTTTGTTTCTCTATAGCGCGATAATGAATGTAGATCAAAACATGCAGCAAACGATATTTAGGGGTGAAATCACGTGCTGTGTGAGATTTCGTAAGCAGTTGCATAAGGGCGCATTAGGCAGGAGTCGAGGAAGCCGTATTGGGCATGTCGGGTTTGGTCGCGTTAGGCAGGAAAGGGTTAAAGTGTAAAATGGGTACCCGGCTATAGGCAGAATCACATCTTGTCATTATGCTAGTGGAAGCACCTTTTGCAAATACTCCTATGAATTCATCATTTTTTCAAATTCATAGGCCAAAAGAGGCATTTTAAATGATACATTTTGGGGTCGAAGTTACTTAAAATATGCCAGCAGATGATTTATAAAGAGTTCTTTTAGAATTCTAAATAAAGAACAGAAATTTCATGAAAAATGGGTGGAGAAAAATGACTTTTTCTTGAAAAGACCCCCTTTCAACATGCAACTGATTAGTCAGGCACATTAACATTTGCAAGCCAAAGAAAACCTTGATTTGACCTCATTTTGTAAATAACAAATGAATGGTATCGTTGTATCTTGCAAACTCACCTTTCACATTGAATGAAAATAATATTATTTCTTCATCATTTTATCTTTTTCAGATCAACGATCAAGATATCATCGCCTGAAACGCTCTATCCAAGACAGCATGATAAATTATGCTTCTGGCTCATCGCCTGCTGGTGCTAGCAATAATGCAGCTAGCGGTGGCTTTGGTTAGTAGCTGAATTAATCTATCAACCTAGTAAAAACAAAAAACAAACTCACTTTAAGTGGTATTTAAATGATATTGATATAATAGTTTTATGCAAGAAGTAGATCAAATCTAGTTATTTGCTCAATCAGTTATTCTGAAAGAGTGATAATAGTTCTGTATTTTTAAAGTCTCAGCTGCTATAGAGTGTGAATATCCAACGAGACTATCTTCAAGAAGAGCACTAGAATTTCATAACATGAGTCACGCAGACCCGAAGAAGATGGAAATTGATGAAAATTTTACTGCATATATATATCACAATGGAGGCCAGGTGGCTCAGTCGGTAAAGCGTTGGGCTGCCAAACTGCGAGCCCCGGTGTAACAGGACAGAATATACCCCTGGACAGAATATATCCTAGGACAGATTATACCCCCTTTAAACACCACCAAGTACACCAAGGTTTTATTCTTTCCAAGACAGTTTATACACCCAAGACACTTCCATTACTGATAGAATACATAGACTGTAACACTGCTGTAAAACATACATTTATAGCGTAATACAGGAGTTTTGTTCGACACTGACGAAATCATTCTCTCCCTTTGGTGTACTTGGGGGTATAATCTGACCAGTGGATTCTGTTCAGGGGTAGGTTCTGTCCTAGTACACCAGGTTCAAAACCCTCAGTCCCAGCAGATTTTTCACTTGCTTCCCTGTCGACCCAGCTGTAAATGGGTAGCTAAATTTCTTTAGACCGGGCGAAAGTAAAGTCATGTGGAAAACAATGGCAAACTACCACACAAAGCTGTATGCTTTAAAAAATTGGGACTCTACTCCTGATTTCCTCTATGCTCAGTAATGAGAATGGGACTTTACTTTATATCACAATATGAAGCATAAAAAATACAAATTTATTTGAGAGGTAGCTTTACTATATTGCCTTTAGTCACTTAATCAATGAAGAAGGATGTTCAGTTGTTCTGCATGTCAGATCCATAAGATTTTAATCAAACTAATTGCTTGTTATCCCAGGTGGATTTGAGTCCATGTTCAACAGAAGATGTCGCATCTTATCCAACCAGTCGGTACTGTGTGACCTTGACATTTACCAGAAAACACAAGAATGGGAGAGTCACAAGGAAAGGATTGACGACATGATAAAGGAATACCGGAAGGCTCTGGAGGATCTTAGGGTAAATTTTTACTTTTGTTATTATTCATGTAAACACAAAGATAATGAAGAAATGGCAGTGAAAGTGATGGTGGCAGGGATAGTGATAGTTACTAAGACTCGATGATGTTGAAGCTGATGATGATGGTGCTGATTGTAATGGTGATGATGGTGCTGATTGTAATGGTGATGATAATCATGCTGGAGATGATGATACTTGATGATGTTAAAGCTGATGATGATGATAATGGTGATGATGATCATGGTGGAGAGGATGATACTTGATGATGTTAAAGCTGATGATGATTGTAATGGTGATGATAATCATGGTGATAATGATGATGGTGGAGGTGATGATACTTGATGATTTTGAAACTGATGATGATGATGTTAATGGCTGTAATGATTATGATAATGATGGTGATGATTATGAAGATGATGATGGGGATAACATTAGTAACAATGATCATGATCATCATTGTTAAAACTTTATTTCAGATGAATCAATGTTCAAAAAAATATTCAATACAATAGATAACAATACCCTTATTTTCTTCCACATGTATAGAATAATCTTTTATTTCCTTTCAAAATTTAATTTTTTTTTGGCAGGCTATGGTGATCATTGCTAATTTCATCACCTTTATTGTTTGATTTTTTGTTTCTTTGTGTAACAGGACATCCGTCGCCATTTGAGAAGACAGAGGCCATTGGACAGCCTGGACGGAATTGATGGCGAGATTCCAGGTATCAATGACCTCAACGTGAAACCAAAGATTGATCTTCTGTGTCAGTGTGATGAGTCGGGACGGATTGTGTCAGAGCCAAGTAGAAGAAGGTGGGTAATGATGATAATATTGATGGTAATGATCATGATATTAAAGAAAATATAGTAATGATAATGATAATAGTGATGATGATAATAATTATAATAATGATAATAATAATGATTATGATAAAGATAATAGTAATGATAATGATTATCGTGGTGTTGATGATAATTATAAAAATATAGATGATGGTGATGGTAATGATTGTGAGATTAATGAAAATGATGATTAGGTTGATAATGGTAATGATAATGATGATTATGATAATAGAAGAGAAAAAGGGTAGGGAAAGTTCTCATAGGTATGGATAGGATTAATAGAAGCCAAATAGAAATGGTGGCCATTGTAAGCTAGGTTATTTTCTGATTTCTAGGATCTTGCCATGTTTGAAGCATAATCTATTTTATCACTGATTTATGATCTTGTGTCTTCAGGCAAATAAAAGCAGTGAGGGCGGCCAGAAAGAGACTCAGGAGAAAGAGGAAGAAGAAGAGGAACCAGACTTGTAACAACGTCAACATGAATTGTTTCACGCATGACAACCACCATTGGAAGACTCCACCCTACTGGCGCTGTAATTATATTAAATTTATTCAATACAATAGAATTTGAAATATTCAATAATGATGCAATTTTTTTTTTAGAAAATTTTTAGATTTTAATGATAATGTGATGATGATGAAGATGATAAAAATGATTGTGATAATGATGATATTGATGATGATAGAAGAGAAAGCTCTAGTAAGAGATTGAGATATTGAGTATAAAACTCCTTTTTTCCTTTCTCTATCTAATCAAACTTTTTTTCACATTGGAAAATTCTGCCTCATTTTGTCTCTTTTTCATGGCCTAACCCTCAGATTGTTCGATTGATTCTGCCCCTATATTTTGAGTAAAAAAGAAGAAAACTTATCTATCATACCCATAACAATACATTTATCAAAATTTATATTTATTGTTTCAAATTGTTTGATTTCTTAAAAAACAGTTGGTTGTATTCAGTGAATTGGATTTTGTCTTATTTGCAGATGGGCCTTTCTGTTTTTGTTCCAATTCCAACAACAATACCTATTGGTGTCTAAGGACCGTTAACCAGACGCACAACTTTCTCTACTGTGAATTTATCACCACCTTTATGAGTTTCTACGACTTCACCACAGACCCGTACCAGGTACTTGCAAATTTAGACCATCATTTAATATAAGATCATTAAAACCACATCATGTATATGAATTCCAAGGAAAACATACAAATCATAATTACTGAAGAAAAAAAAATGGATTGAAAAGATTCCTTATTCATTTACAAATCAAATGGAATGCACAATGACAGAATATTAAAGATAAAAATGAGCTTATATCATTTTAATTATGACTTACTTGACTTATTGCCATGCCCCCGTTAGTTGTCTAACATCGAGGCCTAGGCTGCTTTTCTGATATCTCCAATGAGGATTTTCCATTGCCTCCTATTTTGGGAGGTTGTTCGTAAGTTCTCTAGACCTTTGCTGTTCTCAGTTTCAATGATGTTGATTTCAGTTGTTTCAGATCATTTTTGAATGTGACTGGAAGTGTTGTAATTATTTTTATTGTGGAATGGTGTAAATCAAGATTTCAACAATCATCAATAAGATGTGTGGGAACCTCTGGCATCAGTACAAGCTCGTACTCGTCGTCACGTAGTACTGTTTCACAATGTTTGAAACTAGTCCTGAAGAATATCGTTCCATTCTTTTTTGAAGGAACGTTCCAAGTGACATCATGATGGCATCCAACATGCTGAGAAAACTAATGGCTGCTATACGTGGCCTGGTGTTGTCTTGCTGAGAGATTTGTAGGTCTTCTTGATTAAGTAGATTTAAGCTGTTACGATGCGGTTAAAGACATGTACACTTCCTCTATCACATCTAGCATTCTGTTATTTGGCGTTGATTATTATGTCTTGCCCAGTTCAATCCAGTTGACACCTGCCTCCTTTAGGTGATCTTATAAATAGCAGGCATCTGTTTTGAAGTCCGCAATAAGCTGTCAATCTGCAATGAACAATTGGAGCACTGATAAGTCTGACAATGATAGAGGCTGCTTTAGAACGACTTCTCAGATGTTGGGGTAGAATATGACTGAGTATCGGTAGTGATCCATGGTTGATTAGATCAAAAACATTCTTCTGTTGGTCCTGTTGCCTGATATCATTGCCGTAGCCTTAAAATGGTGCTCTGGCTGCAAGTAAGCAGTTATATAGGCAATTTCTTTTCAATTTGAGGGTTATTACTATTGGGTTGTTTTTTTAAATATTCACTAGAATCTTCTCTTAACAATAGCTAATGACTATAATTCATGAAGGCATGGTAAAAAAATTATTAACTCATATGGGACCCTATCAAGGGATATATAAGCTGTTGGTCCGCAACAACCCCAGGACAAGAGGCTGCTCGTCAGATCTAGGATGAATAGAATTAAGAGACTCTTTTAAGAACTCGTCAGACCAAATGCCAGTGAGAAGCAAACTCACAACCTCTTGATTACAAGCGGTCACATTAACCACTTGATCATAGCACCAATTTAGAAAACATTGTTATTAATTTAGAATGTTTCATCCTCATACACAGATTATAAGATAGGAAGGTTTTGTATTTCTTTGGTTGTGAGAGCGTGCTGTGTAAATGCTATGTTTCCTTATTGTTTTTAATTATAACATATTCAATGTTTACTCCTTTTCTTTTCCCTTTCCTTTAGCTTAGGAACATCATTACAGAACTCAACTATGGAATCCTTCAACAACTTCATGAACAACTTAAAAAGCTCAAACATTGCGCTGGGGCTAAAGAGTGCATGTTACGTAGTGGCCAAAGTAAGGGTGTTTTACTATTCATCATTAATCTTTTACTATTGTTACCTCTTTGTGTGCCAATCGCCGATGTATCAGCACTTCCGTTTCACCAGTTTGTTCCAAACGCTACCTATTGATTTCATAGACCCACAACACATTTCGTTGCTTTGAATAAGTTAATATAAATGAAATATCGCTTTGTTTCAATTTGGAAACTTTAAAGAGAACATCTACTTCAGATATTTCACCTCTTTGAGATAATTTGGCACCAATTCCCAATAATTATGGCACTCAAAGGGTTGATATCATCGCTGTTGTTCTATAAACATATAAGTGCAAAATAAGAAATTTTGAGGGGGAGACACAATTATAAGTATAGAGTGGCAAAATGAGTTGCGCTGTATCTTAAACGTTAAGATCAAGCAATAAAGTGACCTATTTCTATTAGCTAATTTTATTTCAGTTAAAAATGAGGTGAGTGACTTTCAATAATATTCATTTGGTGTGACAAAACGAATATCCAAAAATTTGTAGTCATATGTTTATAGAATGATAGCAACGATATATATCATTTCACTTCATATCAAGTTCAATGCTTTTGTTGAACATTAACTATCCTTTAAAGTACCCATTCATAATTTTAATATATTTTATCAATAAAATGCTCCCAAAACTGTTGAGAAAAGAACGAGATCGTTTTATCTGTGTAAAATCAATATTTGTTTCCCAAACTAGGTCATTCTTCAACATGATTTAGGTAATTATCATTTTCAGAGGTTGATTTGAAATAAGCTCATAGAAAGATCTCAGTTTAAATATTTCATTGTAATGCAATGCACTCAACTACATAACTAACAGGTTCCTAGCTGTTAGCCCTGTCAAATTTTGTTATGACAATAACAAATGTTGATATTGATATTAATGATAATCTTGATTCATTACAACTGGAAATTCTACAGATGTAGGACAGATTTACATAAAATGTATGTGAGCAGAAAAAGACATTCTGCATATTATATAAAATAAATCTGTAAATATAGACTTTGAAATATGAAAAGGACTATATTAAAGTATGATTTTAAGAGAAATAGTTTTCATATATAATCAAAATATTTTTCACATATGGCATAAAGAACATGATAATATTTGGTTTTATTCATTGTTTCTGATACTGAGAGGTAAAAACGAGTTTTAGCGTCTCTCTGTTATAGTTTTGGATGGGATTAAATGGTTCCTTATAATGGGTCTCTCTGTATTTTGTCATACAGAGGGTGGGTTGGTTCTTTTAAGATATTTAGAATTTTCCTTAAACAGCATGTGTCTACTAGTTAGTTATGTGAAATTGTTGATTTTTAGTGTGAATTTTCCGGATTTTTTTATAATGATGCAATTTTCATATTTCTAATACTTTTTCAATGTGATGCTCAGAGTGGTGAAAGGAGGGGGTATGCCAGGGGAGCCCCGTAAAATGCAAAGAATGCATTTAGTAGATTCTACTTTTTTTTTAAAATAATTTATTTTTCTTAAAAAAAAAAAAAAGACTGGTGAACTCGATTAAATTAAGTATTACTGTCAGAATGTCTCATAGGGTACGTTCCCATCAAACATCCATGTTCGTGTGTGTTCTTGCGTGACAGACTTATGACTTATCTGGGCCCTTGCTGTATTCAGACAGGGGTGAGGATAGCTCAGAAGGTAAGGTGCCTGCCTACCAAGCCAAAGGTCCCTGGTTCATTCCTGTGCTGGCTTGAAGTTGAAATCAAATTTGTCCTTCTGCCCCCTATCATTAACTTGCTAGGATAAAATTATTGCCAAATTCTATCAGAGATGGACTGTAATAATCTAGGAGGTCCCCCATATATATGTAAAAGAACCCTTAGCTGTTTATAAGGCAGTCTAAGAAAAAGGAAAAACAAAAAACCTGAGATCACCAAAATAGTGGAAATGGGTATTCCGATCAGCCATTCGTGTGTGATGAGCTTTACACTCTGCCATAAAATTGTTCTCGTGTGATGGCTGACTGCCTCTACTCAGTCCAAGAAACCATGAGGCAATGCACCATTACACACGAACAATAGATGTTGGTGTGAACTAGCTCCCGTCCATGAACACTCACAAACACGGATTTTTGGTGTAACTCACAGTAATATAGGATTAAGTTAGTATAATGACCTAAGAATAGTATAGTACAGCCCATCATATGTTTAGAGATAGCAACGTTTTTGCTACTTTTGATTCCTGAGGGTAGTCCATGAGGGTTGTAATTGAAGAGTGTTTTTCCAAAACTCTGTAGTAATTACAGTTATGATGAATTTTACAACAGCCCTGGCTTTCATCATCAATGCTGCTGGTTGCATCCAAAACGCAGTATCTTTCTATTTATGCTCAATAACATACTGCACTTTGGATGCAAACGGCACAATAGTATAAAATTCTGATGGGATATTTCAAAATGGAGCACTGTTGTTGTAATCTCAAAATCATTAAAGCTTTGGGTATATCCTAACACATACATGATAATTATTCTCTCTTCCAAGAAATATCACTGTTTTCAAAAATTCCAATACTGAGTTTTGGAAAAACGCTCTTCAATTAGGAAGGAAGGAGCTAATGAATGCATTTGGCATTGATATTCGTTTTTAGAAGCAGGGAGATTCAAAGACGTTTAGCTTTCTGAGTACCTTATTATTGTATTTCTTTTAACGATTTTTTTTTCTTCTCGTTTTATTTTCTTCAGAAAATCGTTTACCTCACGACCCACAGTGGGCAGGCCTCATCAACCTGCAAAGATCTAAACCTGGCAAGACCCCGTACAGGGATGTGGATTATCTGGCCAACGCAAACAATGATAACGACAGAGAGGACGGTCGACGGAAATATTTGAGTCGTCACCATAAAGAAAGGAAATCTTAATGTTTTTATACACAGTGTTAGAAAATTTACTCCTTTTATTGTGAATGGGTAATTATGAAATTTTTGTCTAGAATGCAAGGAATGAAATGGCGAGGGAACAATATGACGTGAAAATAGTGAACTCAAATAATTAAATTTGAAAGTCCTGCTCATGCACCAATGCAAGTGAAAGATAATAGCTTACAAACGATACTTTGATGCTAATTGTCTCACTGAATATTGCTATATTGCATGCTAAACTTTCTATGGCCTTGCCTATTTGAGCAGGATTAGGTCATTGTCGATGTCATGATATGTCACCTCTTAACAGAGCTGTTAAATAGATCAGTTGACTCCAAATGAATTGCAGTGTATACTATTTATTCCCTAGATATATACTGCACTTCATTTGCTGCCAGAAGAGGAATCCTGTCTTCTCCATCATATTGTTATATTGACCAGGTCTTAAAAACCCACTACTAGAATTTATGTATATTTTTTTTCATTATTCTCAAATTTGAAAACTTTATCGAAATGCATTTAATTTGTATGGGAATGTTAAAAATTATTTTATGAAGAAATTATGGATGATAAAGGCAATCTTGTGGCATACTTGCATAATTTATTTTTATAATTATCCTGTTGTTTTAAAATGAAAGTTAATCCACAGGTGCGTTTTTAAATGTGATTACTGTGTATTCATCTAGAAAACTTCAATACATAACAAGATTTAAAAATAAAAATTTTTAAAAAGGAAATACAATTACAGTAGGGGGGGGGGCTGTGTCATGACAATAGCATGAACATTTCTGGGGATTTCTTAAAAGTATTTTGCTAGTTCTGTTCTTTCACTCTATCCCTTTTTATAATATATATATAGATATATAAATAGTTATATCTATAGCAGGGGTGCTCAACCTTCATTGACCTGGAATATACTTTTACGACATTTCCTAGTTTTTGGAGATCTACCATTCTGGCAAACAAACAAAATAAAAGAATCCGAACCTATGCTGGCGTGCCTATCGGCATTATTCACTTTAACTAAAACAGGAAAAAACTAACACTATCCCACCAAATCCAAGAAAAATGACCCGCCAAAATACAAAGAAATAATAGACCTCGCGGGTGTGTCCTGCAGTCATCCCGAGATCGACTGCCAAGCACTTGAATATCGACTGGTTGAGCACCCCTGCTCTCTAGTATGTCAGAATAAGGTGTACATTACTTGCGGTGTGAGTTAAAATTGTTGATGCTTCTAACCATGTCATTTGACATAATGCTGATAAATCAACTAGCTTGCATTTTAGAATGTCCATGAATGAGATTAATTAATTAATTGTGAAAGCCGTTATATGAGAACGATGACATTTATTTTTAATTTTTATATATATATAAACTCTGGTGAAGATATGATAATACTTTTTTTTTTTTTTTTTAAGAACAGTTGTAAATATTTTGTGCTTTACATAAATTTTATCTTAGATTAATATTGTTCTTTATTATCTGTTGTACAGGGTCATTTGTCTCTATATCTTTTTATTTATTTATTTTTCCTTCTTTTTTGTTGTATAATGTTTTATTCAACTTTTTCCCCTGATTGTTGCTATATTTTGTTGAACAGTAATCCTCCCCTCTTCTTATTTTACAATATGGACATTTTTGGTATATTTTGTGCCTAAGTGTTATTTTCCATTTCCTCATGATGTTCATTCATAACAATTGTTTAGTATGTAAAGATGTACTTAATTTTCTACTGGCTTACCATTTTTCAAATGTGTTTTGAATTATTTTTTATTGCTGCTACGATGATGAGGACTTCACCATTAACACGTCTTTCTGATTACATTTATATTTATTGAAAACATCGTCGTTGTTATATTTTGCTTTGGAATGAAATTGATGTACATAATTATTGGGTTTTTTCCCCTCCACTATTATTTGTTTAAAAAAAACACAACAACATTGTCTATAGGTTCAAATATGCTAACTGTGCGGTGGTACGGATTGCTGTCAGGATACAAAAAGTTCTGAGTAGTTTTTACTGAAGCAAAGAGAATATTAAGGATGTGGTGGTCACAGTTATTCCGCTCTGGCTGATTGCAAAAAAGGCTAACTATTTACTTGCTGAAAAAATGTTAGCCTACTTATTTACCAGATGGCGTGTAAAGCCACGATGAAACTCCTCCTCTCCCCTCTGTCAGGATTGTCTTGACCTTGGAGCTCTTTCATGTCCCTTTGTATTCTTTCAGTGTTATTTTCAACTGTTCTTTGTCCTTTTGTATTCTTTCAGTGTTATTTTCAACTGTTCTTTGTCGTTATCTTTGAATTGTCGCTTATTTGCTTATTTTCAAATGTCTAGTGCAAGGCATTTCTTTTTATATTTTCTTCTTTGTCTCTTCTGCAAATTAATGTGGCCTATCCACCTCTCCATATTCTTCTAATGAATATGGCTGATCTAAAATTTATGACGGGTTTCCATTAGGTATATTTCATGTATGAAATACATACATCAGCATCTAGAGAACTTTCTAGAAAACTCAGCCCTGTTAAGGAAATGAAGTCAGCCACCTAAAACCATCTAGTGTGGTTTTCAATTTATGAGGTGCAATAGTTGCCCGAGCAATGCACACTGCGTTGATTCTATATATAGGCTGACTATTGTAGCCTGGGAAAGTGTGTCAAATATGGCTTGCTTTAAAGATGTTAAGTGCCCAATGAAACAAATAGCGTTGCAAGAGTCCTACTCATTTGCTTTACACTCATTGATGGATGAAAACAATTTTAGTATAATAGAACCTTTGAAAATACATTGAACCTACTATTACCACTACTACTATTACTACTACTTTTTCTACTTCTACTACTACCTCTACTACCACACCACCACCACTTAATTAATGGCATTATGATTTGACTTTGTTTTATTTATTGTTGTATCAAACTTGTATGATTATTTTTATATTCTTTGAATGATTCATTTGTCAATGTGTGTCTTAAAGTAAGCGGGCATCTACTTCTGCTTTGTCAGTCAGATCTTTCTCTCTCTTTTCTGTTATCTTCTTTCTCTTCTTTCTCTTCTACTCTCTCTCCCCCGTGTGGTTCCCGGGGGTAAAGAATAGGGCCAACGCTTTTCCATGTGCGGGTCGTAAGAGGCGACCAGGGAACGGGA
>JASKDV010185734.1:0-12057 GCA_032466395.1 Aegires albopunctatus
GATGTTGTCAATATGATAATGATCACTAGTATTAGATGTTGTCAATATGATAATGATCACTAGTATTAGATGTTGTAAACATGATTATGATCACTAGTATTAGATGTTGTCAACATGATAATGATCACTACTATTAAAGTTAAAGCTCTTTAGTCTCCTAGGATCATGGAGGCTATTTCTAAAGTGAAGGTTTCCAAGAGGCTTGTTTACATGTAATAATCACCCTGAGTTGTTCCCTTGCCATCTTGGTCGGTACCCAAATGACACATGGGTAGAATGAGATTTTTAATGTTACAGTCGTGCTCAAGTGGATCACGGGTAGAATTGGTTTCGTCATGAGTAGGTACGAAGAGAGATGGATAGTTTGGTTGGCTTGTAATCGTAAGAGTTGGGAGCTTAAACCTTGTTGACGTGTGTTCACGACACTTTGGGTAGTCTCTCTTGAAATCGTTTACTCACTCGGGCAGATGTATAAAGTGTAATCGGTTAAAAGAGTTAAACATTCAACAGGAAAAAAGTTTCTATATCGAATCAAAGTTGTGTACTCAAGAAATGTTCAAGTGAGTTGGCATAGGAAGGGGCTAGGACCGGTGTAAAGATACTGAATCTGCGCTTGTTACAGAATTACGGACGATAAACTGATCTTTGTTGTGTTTTTTTTTTAACGCAGTGGCTATTTTTACGGTCCTGTAAAGAATGTTCTCGGAGCTATTTTTACATTCATTAGATTACATGAACAATTTACATAACTGCTCTTGTTATTCTTATTGTTTTATTAGAAGTGCTGATGTTGTTCAAATGTCAAGTTTGGATTCTAGATCTAGATAGGATTATGATCTGGTTAGGAACCGAATTTTATACTCTCGTTGTTTGATTGCTCTAAGCATACAAATAGGACTAGATTTTTTCAAGTGCTACAACATAGGATGCAGATAATAAGCCTAAGCAGGCCTATAATCTGTGTTAACAGAGCGCCACCACACACCACATTCCACATGACCGTAAAAATAGCCCCGAGAACCTTCTTTACAGGACCGCAATAATAACCACTGCGTTTTTAAAAATCTTCTTTTAATCGCCAGAGTTTGAATACAAGACATTTCTCTTTCTTACTTCGGTATAACATCCCAGCCATCGACGACATTATGGACCCAATACAGAATCGAAAGTACTCTTCTTAATTAAAATTTGGAAAACAACCATGGCATCAAAACATACTCCGAGCGACATGACATGAAAGCAAAAGTCTAAGAGGGGTCAATGACATCACGTGCAAAATGTCCATTATTTCATGGAATGAACCTTATAGTAAGAGAAACCTTTCTAGAAGCAATAAAAACTACCCCATTGTTCAAGTACAACACCCCTTATGGATAAATTTATCGCAGCAACCCATCCCACAGAGAGAATAATAATGAAACGGTGATTTCAATACAACAGTGATTTACATTGTAAGTTCACGGTTAGTCTGATGACAATTCAAATTGGTAATAATACCGCTGGGATTTTGCAAAAGAAGAACTCACAACAAACATCTTTTCCAATAAGGATATAAGATATATCTTAGAATTCTCTAAGTTCTTTTTTTCCCTTTCTGATAATACTCACTTTATATTCTGATTATTCTGATTTGATATGTCCTAATTGGAATGCATGTTGGACATAGAAACAATTACCAGATGGCGCTAAACACCAGCTATACACCAGCTAAACACCAGCGCCATTTGATAATTGTTTCCATGTCCATCATGCATTACAAATAAGACACATCAAGTCAGATGTTTTTATCCATAATATACAGAACATTTACATAAATTAACAAATGCAAAATCTTGTAAGTTTTTCGACCTTCTGCATGGCTCTACAGAGAAGTATTCTTTGCTCATCAACATCATCCTCATCATTACCAGCATTACCATTATCAAAATCTATTGTTGTTAGCATTATTATTGTTGTTGTTGTTGTTGTTGTTGTTGTTGTTGTTGCTGTTATTATTATCATTATTGTCATCATCATCATCATCATCATTATTATTATTATTATTATTATTATTATTATTATTATTATTATTATTATGATAATGATGATGATGATGAAAGCATTTGTGAAAAGGTGAAAACATTTCATTTTTATGTCTAACTAACACAATCATATTTTCTCATCATCATGATCAATTGCAGATTGGTTGATGATGTCTATGGAGTCATGACTCTTGTTCAACATGGACTCAAAACGCGCAGAGAGTCGGCTACCTTGGTACACGAACATTCCAGTCGTTCTCATCTGATTGTAACCCTCACAGTCACCTCAAAGGCTCCTAGTTTTTTTGCCAAGTCATCATCCACATCATCTGACAGTAATTCATCTGATGGTAAACAAACCGTTGCCATAAACACTAGCATCGTACTTAATGTTAAAGTTGACAATTTTATATGACCCAACATGCCTCAACTTTTCTTTTACTCTCAATCTTACTATCTCCTACTTCCTACAGTGCAATTCTATAATGAATTTTACAAATATTCTGCCTAGGCCCTTTTTTCACACCTGATTAAGCTGAAGTAAGTAAATAGCGAAAGTGTTGATAATCTTGAACATAAGCTACAATATGAAATACTTAAATTTTCATATAGGCCTAATTAGGTTGGGGTTTTTTTTTTATCTTTTTGTTTGTTTGTTTTTTTGGCGTATTGACAGTAATACTCAACCCAGTTGAGTTGTGTCAGTTTATTTGAAGAAGAAGAAGAAGAAGTTGTGTATCAACAATACAAATGGTCATTTGTCATCTAGATTGATGACATAATTTATAGTACTTAGTAATTGATTAATTAATTGTTTCATTTGCAACATGCATCATGATTTTTATAAGACCATGGGAAGTTAATGCCTCTTGAGTCTAGGGTTATTTCTAATATTTTGAAGATGTTGATAACAGTCTGACTTCAAGCTAGTCTATGAAAGAGAAATCGTAAATTATTATTAATTTAACTTTTTGCAAACTACTAACCAATACTATGGGACCACTGTGATTGGGAACCCGAGCAACCAGAGAACACAGCTAATAGGACGAAACTTTAGGGATTGGAATTTCCCTGACATATTCAAGCCCTTACCAATTGAGACCACTTTTTGTTGGGAATATATTAATCAACATAATTTCTTTTCTCAGTCACTAATTCAACACTCAATTCTCATCCAAATGTGATCAGCATTTCAAATTCTTTACATCCTCATTGGTGCTAGACAATTTCAAAACTAAATCTTGAATGCAGCATATGAAAAACCATAAAGTCAGACTCACCAGTCAACTCCCACACAAGTGTGAAATAAACTGACCAACTTCGTTCATTAGACCATGCTCATCAGTGTAACAATAAAATGTTGAGGGGGGAGCTAGCACTCGTCCAGAAGAGATCTTTCCATTAGCCTTTCATTCGCTTCAATAAACATTTCAATCACAAGATCAAGGTTATGTGAGAAGCAAGCTGTAGCCTACTGCGCATTCTTAATTAAATGTGTTAACTATCCTCCAATCAAATTTGACTGTAAGCAGTTTTAGGCAGCTGCTTCTTGCTTTTATCAATTAAGAAGGGCATATATATAACTCAAAATCATAATCTCTGGGTTTTGGGAAGAATTAGCAATTCATCGATGATTTCTGTTTAGAGAGGTTCAGTTGTATATCAGTTTTCTGTAGCTTAAAATTGTAGTGAAAAAATATTAAAGTCCTCATAGAAGTAAACCAAAATTGTATGGGCCCTCCACTTGTGTTTCCATTGAATGTAACCCCACAACATTTCCTTTATCATTGCGTAGTTTTCCAGAAAAGGGGTCGAAGTCCATCTCAGACATGGACCAGTGATCAAGGTCACATGATTCAAGGAGCGGGACAAGGGGCAGGGTTTCCCCAGCCTGTCATCAAAACCAAGCTGCAGTTGGTGGATTTGGCTGGCAGTGAATGTGTTGGTAAGTTAGTGTTTTGTCAGATTTGTTGGTAAATAAGTGTTACATCAAATCATCCTGTTTTAGATTTTGTGCACTGGTAGCTTAATATTTGATACTAGATGACCCCTTGCAACATTGCTTACAATGTTTCAAACAAACACAATGTTAGAAAGAAGCCTATTTCACTCATACTCATACTCATCTCATACGGATGATTGATGGAATGTCAAATCTCACACCTCTATAATTGTCCTCTTATTATCTAAGATACCCCAAGGCTCTTTCCTCATCCTTGCCTCACACATACACATACACACACAAACCTATATAACCCGCCTCCTGGGACAAAGGCTTGCCAACGTCACAGTGAACCTCAGTTAATGTTATGGGGTACCTTATCTATGTATTGCCTCTTTCTCTACCAATCATAATGGACTATTGCTACTTTCTCCACCAATCATAATGGACTATTGCTACTCTCTCCACCAATCATAATGGACTATTGCTACTTTCTCCACCAATTGCAATGGACTATTGCAACTCTCTCGACCAATCACAATGGACTATTGCTACTCTCTTGACCAATCATAATGGACTGTTTTCAAGTGTTCTCCCTTATTATATTAGATTACATGATAGATAAATATGACTTAATGTATAAACCAAACATTTACGAACAGATAAAATACTTTGTCTCCATGGAAAGAAGAATAGATTGGAACTTCTTATAAGAAGATGGAGATGAAGTTGGTCTTACACTGAGAAGACAAAAAAATATACATGACTACAATATCATTGCAATGGATCTCACAGAGGAGGAAAGGTAGACCAAGGGCAATGTGGAGAAATTCTTGTTGATGAGGCCTATGCCTCTTAATCTTACAATGTCAAGAGAGAAACATAATGATAATAAAGTATTAAAAATGATGTTGGGCCATTTAATTCAGTCGATTATTTATTTCTTATTGATTGGAAACACAGCTTTAAATTTTGATTTACCTCTATCAACGTTTATTATCTTTTCTCATCTTATCTCTTTTAATTTTATCAAGGTATGTCTGGTGTGAAGGGTGCAGCACTCAGGGAAGCATCTCACATCAACAAGAGTCTATCAGCATTGGCTGATGTCCTTGGTGCTTTGGCGGAACATAGAACTCATGTTCCTTATCGCAATAGTCGCCTAACGCATTTCCTACAAGATTCAATTGGTACGAAATGGTCGGGTTTATCGTAGCTGATAATTTCTCAACAAACGAAAAATGTTACTTTATTAATCTCTCTCTACTCCAGTAAAAATATTATTTGATCCTTAAGCCATTGCATTATTTGTCACCCAATAACAACTGCATTATTGTGATTATAAACAAGGACCTTTCAAAATTATTCTGCAATGAATATTTATTTCTCTTTAAAAATCTTACTCATATCTTTCCTTTCTTTTCTTTTTTCCATAATTCACAATAAACATAGCTCCCATCCATGCACATTTTACAATTATTCTACCATTTAAATATGTTGTTTGCTTCTATTGCTCTTTTAAATTTTTCATTATTTTTTATTTCTATGATTTCTTTTGGGAAGGTGTATCAGATCACACCATCATTTTTTATTTAGTCCTCAATTGTAGAAATATTTTTCCCCATTTCTAGGTGGAGATGCCAAATTGTTGGTCCTTCTGTGCGTTTCTCCCGCCATTCGCTACATTTCTGAGTCATTGCAATGTCTTGGTTTCGGACAACGTGCACGACAGGTTCAACGTGGACCCACAAAACGTCGTTTACCCTCATCAGCTGAAAAGGTTGAAAGTTCAGGATCTGCAAGCAACAGATCTAGATCTAGCTCAAGTTCTAAATAATTATAGTTATAATATACCAGTATTAAGGGGTTGTTTTTTTTTTGTTTTTTGTTTTTTTTTAAAATATGATATTGGCATATTAAGGATATTTACTCTTATCTGTGATACTAGTTCTAGGAAGTACTTAACTCATTGTGAGAAATATGGACAAATGACGTTTATTGTCTGTGATATTGTGCCTTTTTAAACAGTGTGTTTTTGTAATCTAACTTTATTGACAGTAGGTAATAAAATAGTTACTTACCATCCAAACATTTCTCTATTGTGTCTTTTTATGCATGTCTTTTTATCAATGTAATATTTTCCCGGGGAAGCGGATAGCTCAGTGGTCAAAGTGCTCACCTACCAAGCCAAAGGTCCCTGGTTCAAACCCATGCAGGCTTGAATTTGAAATCCAAATGTATTTTTTTTTGTTTCCTTCTGCCTCCTATCCTTAAGTTGCTAGGATAAAGAGTGCCAAGTCCTATTGGAGGCTGACTATAATATCGGAGGTCCCATGTGTATAATATACGCATGTAAAAGGACCCTTGGCTGTTTATAAGGCAGTCTAGGAAAACCCTGATATCACCAAAGTAATGAACATGGGTAAAATTCAATTAAAAAATTTTTTAAGATATTTTCCGTTTGTTTCTGATTCAATTAGAGATTGTTTCTTTCATGTGTCAGACATGATTTTTATGTTTCTTTCCCAATATTTATAATTATTTTGACTCATTAAAAAAATTCCTTTATATTCATATTCCCTTCTAATTGCTTTTAAAGATTGAATTTAAAAATCACTGTCAAAAAACTTCTGAGGACTTTTTGGGGGTATTATTTTCTTGCTCCATCTTGCTGGTTAAATCATGGCATAATAGAACTCAATCAAGTTTTTAGTACTAAATAAATGGAAAAAAAAAAAATAAATAAATAAAAATTGAAAAATATATGACATTAATTTCCATTGATTCCAATTGAATATTTTGCTTTTGTGCTTATTCCAAAAAAGACCGGAACGACCCAGGCATCAGTCACAGCTAGATGATGATGATAAGTTATATTATCCAAGGAAAAAATTACCAGTTGCCAAATCAGGACCCAAACCCAGAAAGCTGAAACAGCATTAAATAAAAGCATTTTTTCTTTTTCTTTTTCTCTGTAATTTAATTTGTTGAAAAAAAGTCTAGAGATAAATGTATGTCATTACAAGCCCATGATCAAGTGGGGACTCCATCAATGAATAAGGCTTATTGACATATATGAGAGTTCTTTCAGAAATAATTGGAAAACTGCCATAAAATTCACATATTTAACTTTCTCAAAAATTTGCATGGTGTTATACCTGGATTCCTGGGTCATTTCTCAACATAGTTTCAAGTCTTAGTCTTTAAACACATTTCTTCCAATGGTGTACGAGCAAATATATCCCCTTCCTGAAAAAATTTGTATCAAGGGATTTCAACCGTGATATACAGTGTGTTCAAACAAACAAAACAAAAAAATGGTAGCTGTTTTAAGTGTTGATAACTTTTTACCATAAACTAAGTTTTAATGAAACTTTCAAAAGATATAGAAAATTCAAAGACATTTATAGAAACCAACATTTGGAAATCCAACAATGACCGGAAACAGAAATAGAGCATTTCTTATAAGATGACATATTTTGCCAAAATTGCAATAATCGATGTAAGCCTTAAATAGAAAGATCTCAACTTTAAAGAGAAAATGATCACGGGAATATTTGGGAGTCTTAGACAATATTGCCTCAATAATTAAAACAAATTCAAATTTAACAAGAGAATAGACTAAAACTATTTTTGAAAATGGCCTAACTATTTTATCAACTTCATTATGAAAGATGCTCCATCTTCCATTTGCTGCAATAACTCTTCGTAATCTATGAATGAAATCTACCGACAATTTTCTGACCGTCTCTGTTAATTTTTTGCACTTTTCGAATTATGTTATTTCTTAACTAGTCTTTGTTGAGGGTACATGACCCCAAATACACCCGATTCTTATGCAAATGATATCCCCATAAAAATCATGCTTAGCGAAGGATGGGAATTGCTACCTTTGTAATAAAGTTTCACAATCCACTCTCTCAATTGGTGACAACTGGGGTATATTTATTTGTCGCATTCAAGTCGTTGTAAACAAAATTTGACAATCTAAATTCTAGATTTAGATAATAAAATAATCTCGTTACCATGTAACTATGAATGGAATAGGTTCCTTCTATACCATCTACACTTTCTACACGGTTCGATCATAATTTAATGTACTAGAACGACATGTGCCCACTTTCTTAGATCAGATGGTTGTGAGCTTGGCATTAAATCTATGCTCATAAGTTTTAATCAGTATAATGTCTTTGAATGAAATTATCTTGACCAAAATTTCATCTTATAGTAGCCTGTATTAATAAGCTATCGAAGTCACCCCCGTTTTGGGGACACCTTGTATGGTAATATATATTTTGATATTATTCTTTACCTCTTGGCAGGCAATGGTTAAGCAAGATTAATTATTATTATCATTATCATTATTATTATTTTTATTATTATTATTACTATCATTATTATTATTATTATTATTACTATTATTATTACTATTATTATTATTATTATTTCTATTATTATTATTATTATATTATTATTATTATTATTATTATTATTATTATTATTGTTGTTAGCTAACCCTTTGCAGCGTTTGTTGCAATGATTAAACAAACACAATGAAAAAATCTGAAACAAAGCTTCAACTTCAACGGTCCTAAACAATGAACGAATGTGAAAGTGAAAGTAGTTCGGACTTGTTTGCTGGGTGAATGGATTTCTTGCCAATACGTGGTTAAAATTATAATAGAATCATTAAAAATATGATAATTTATCTTCGTAAATTTTAAAAATAAGGATTTCACCTGAGGAATATAATATTTAACCTGTTTCTTCGTAGCGGAACATAATAATATGTCGCTTTTATGGGTTTGAGTTACGAGTATCACAAGAAAGCCCAGATTCTGAACTTAAATATGATACCAAATTTATGAATATTGGACTTTTCATTACAAAGATATGCCACGTATAATGGGAATAGGTCGGAAAACCCAAGTTTTGAGAAAATGGTGATCAAAGATGAAGAACTGTTTTCACCGGTTTCGAGAATGAATGGACAAACAAACTCTGAGCAAATGTTAATTCTTTTCCCCTATATGCATTAAATTTTGTATACACTTAGTATATAATGATAATACATGTATTTATCTCTCGATAGAAAATCAACATTATTTCTTTTACATAATCTATGTTATATCACATTTCATTTGGCAAGACTGAGCACTTCGCTCCGTGTTCAACCAAGGCGATTTTTCTTGATTTAACAAATGTTTGGCTCCTCCCCCTGACTTAACACTACGATGCATCGCAGTATTGCTTTTATAGAATCAAAATACTATTCAAGACCTATTAATTCATGCATCATACAATAAGCTTACTTTAACGCACTTAAGCCACATCCTTATTGGAAGGCTACGCTCTCCTGTCAAGTCTTGGCAATTTAGATTCAATCTTATCTCAATGTCCACTCATCCGCGTCAATCTTTTGACCAGATGGTCCTTGAATAGGGCAATGTGATTTACCTGCCACCTGTCAGCATCACCGCTGTCGATGGTCGCTGCAACGTTGTTGACAACATGACGCCATTCTTCTCGGTTGTTGGTCTTATCAACCACCTCATGCATGTTCATCCCTGTGATGTCCTTTAGATTGGAGAGATATGACACTGATGGTCTTCCTCTTTTTCTTCTTCCCTCTAGATATATCTATCTTTCCCTGCAGAACTGTTGACATCAAGTTGTTTCTTTTGTGTCTTATTGCATGTCCAACATATCTTAGTTTCCTTTTGTTTATCTTTGCATTCTTATTGCATGTCCAACATATCTTAGTTTCCTTTTGTTTATCTTTGCATTCAGTTCCATTTGAATGCCAAGCTCTTCTAGGACACTTTGATTAGTTCTTTTCTCAGTCCATTTTACTCTGAATATTCTGCGATAGAACCACATTTCAGCTGCATTCAGTCTATCTATATCTTGTTTTTTGTTAGTCCAGGCTTCGCAACCATAAATTATGGCAATTGGCCATATGAGACATTTCAGGAGATTAATTTTCAGTGAAGTTTGAATATTTCTGTCTTTCCAGATATTGTTCAGACTAGTCATTTTTCTTTTTGCCATACTGATTCTTGTCTTCACATCTTTAGAGCAGGTTCCATCATTTGATTTTATTGACCCAAAATACTTGAAATCTTTAACTTCTTCTAATTGGACGTTGTCAATTTGTATATTTGCATCAGGTATTTAATGTCCAAGATGCATAACTTTTGTTTTCTTAGCATTCAGCTTAAGACCAAATTTTTTCCCTGTTTGATCTACTCTGTGGAGGATTCTTCTCATGCTGGTGATGTTGTCTGCTAAGAGTCCTGTGTCATCTGCATATCTCAGATTTGTGATGTTCCTTCCTCCAATATTTACTCCCATGCCATCTATGTCTGAGTCTCTCATGACTTGCTCTGTGTACAGGTTGAATAGATGAGGAGAGAGGATACAGCCTTGTCTGACACCCTTCTTGATGGGAAAAGGTTTACAGTGTTGTCCATTCCATCTAACAGTTGCTTTTTGATTTGAGTATAGTTTTTCAATAAGGGATACTAGGTGATTTGAAAAACTCATCCGCTTCATTGTGGAAAGCAAATTTTCATGCAGTACGCTGTCTAAGGCATTGCTGTAATCAATGAATGAGATAAATGCCTCTGTATTGCTGTTGGGGATTTTGTCTAGCATGATTTGTAAAATGAACAGCATGTCTCTTGTTCCTCTTTCAGATCTGTATCCTGCTTGACAGTCTGAGAGTTCGTACTCAGTTTGAATTTTCATTCTGTTGAGTATAATAATCAGTAGTATCTTGCTTGTATGGCTGATAAGAGCTATGGTTCTATAATTGCTACATTCTTACATGCTCCCATTTTTGTGTAGCATCACAAACTCTTGTGTCTTCCAATCATTTGGCCATTCTCTTGTTGTTCAGATTTCACAGCGTAGTTTATGTATTATATTTATTCCAGCTTCTCCCGAGTGTTTTAGAAGCTTACTAGGAATGTTATCTTAAGCCTGTTGCTTTGCCTTTCTTCAATTGGTGTATTGCAGCCTTTACCTCACTCAATATGGATTTTGCAAATCAGACGAGTCTATAAATTTATGTTCATGATTGTCAATGTGCTCGAAAAGTCATTGACCATATTCATGCCACTTTGAGAGGATTTCATTTGTTTGTGTCAAGGTTTCACCATCTTTGTTGTTTATGGCGACAATTTGAGGTTTGAAAGAGGAGGAAGTTACTTTTCTTATTTGCTCATACACCTCCTTTGATTTTCTTTCTGCATTTGCTACTGTTATTTTGTTGCACTCTTCCTGGAGACAGTCATTTTTGTCTCTCCTAATCTTCTGTCTGATCTCTCTTTTTAGTCTTTTGTATTCCTCATGTTTGTTATATTTCTTTGCTTTTTTTTCTTTTGCTAGGATTCTTACTTCTTCACTGATGTAAGGTTTATTGGTCTTTTTCTTAACTCTTCAAAGTATTTTTTTTTCTGCTGTTTCAGTGAGAGAATTTTTAATGTCTTCCCATAATTCATTTGCACATTTTTCGTTTGAAGACGATTCATTGTCCAGAATCCTAAAACATTTGATAATTCTGTTTGATATTTGTCTTCAGTTTCCGGATGTTTCAATTTTTTAAGGGCAAATCTAATTGCTTTCTTGTTTGTTTGTTGTTGTTTTTGCAGTTCGAAAGTTTTAATTCTAAGTTTTGCGTTGACTAAAATGTGGTCCGTATCGCAGTCTGCCCCTAGTCTGGTCTTGGCATCCAGGAAGGAGGTGCGCCATGCATTGTCAATTAGATGGTGTCATTTCCACAATAGATGATGGTGTGGTCTTTGTGTTAGAAAAGACCTTCTCCTTTCCATCTGACTTCGCTCAATCCGGTGACGTTTATCTGGTTCCTATCTAGTTCGTCCAGAAGGAGGTCTAAATTCCCTAGATGAAGGTCCTTACGTTCCATGTTCCGATGGAAATTGTGGTCATCTGATGTCATTAAGAATTACACATCCTAGTCCCTAGAATGTGAGTTATGGTTCTTGCCAAGTGATATTTTTTATAACCTGTGTAATTCATGTGTAATTAGGGTTAATTATGTATTATCATGAATGTATTGTATGCGATTAC
>JASKDV010185745.1:0-12057 GCA_032466395.1 Aegires albopunctatus
TGAACCTTTGTTTCCCTTCAAACATCCATGTCTGCATATACCATGAACCTTTGTTTCCCTTCAAACATCCATGTCTGCATATACCATGAACCTTTGTTTCCCTTCAAACATCCATGTCTGCATATACCATGAACCTTTGTTTCCCTTCAAACATCCATGTCTGCATATACCATGAACCTTTGTTTCCCTTCAAACATCCATGTCTGCATATACCATGAACCTTTGTTTCCCTTCAAACATCCATGTCTGCATATACCATGAACCTTTGTTTCCCTTCAAACATCCATGTCTGTAGATGATGGATGGTGTCAATTCTACTTCTAAGCATTCAAGTTAATCAATGTAATATAGGCTTTGTTGGTGTTAGGGTGTTAAGAAATGCTAATGCATCATATAATAATAATATGCTTTGCCCTTCGCTAAACTGCTGCCAATGCTAGGTTTCTCTCGGTCTTCCCTCAAGAAAATCCGAAAGACAAAGTGCCCTAGGATCAATAAAGGCTTCTTTTTTTCTTTTTCTTTTTTAAAAAAAAAATACTCTATGATAGATAGGAAGATTCTACAAATGTGTTTTGTGTTTAATACCCATCAAGAATAACTATTTTTTTTTTAATTTATAAAGAGCAGGTGTAATAAGTTTATTTGTCAAATACTTTAGACTATGTTTATTTCATTTGTCAAGTAATATATCCTATTCAAATTAGCTTTGTCGGTAACCAAACTGATGTCTTTTTGTTAGATAAAACTGTTGCAAATGTAACTTTGATGATGATATTCAGTGATACCGACATGTTGAAATTGTATGTTAAGAGAAATATTATTGATGTAAATGTAACATTATGCATGCTGTAATTATGAATGTTGAAAAATTAATGAAAATAAATTATGTTATTATTACAATAAGCCAAAGCAACCTTAGTTTCTTCTGCAAAGGGGGAGTATATATGGCTCAGTGGTTAAGGCACTCGTCTACCAAACCAAAGGTCCCTTGTTCAAACCCGTGCATGCTTGAATTTGAAATCCAAATTTTTTTTCAGGTTTCCTTCTGTATTCTATCCTCAAGTTGCTAGGATAAAGAGTGCCAAGTCCTATCGGAGACGGACTATAATATTGAAGGCCTCATGTGTATAATATATACGCATGTAAAAGAAGCCTTGGCTGTTTACAAGGCAGTCAAGGGAAACCCTGATATCGCCAAAGTAGTGGACATGGGTAAAATTCATTACAACTTCAATCAAAAGAAAAGAATGCATTAATTTAATTAATCACTTTTCACTTATTCTAAACCATTTCGTTTCTTTTAAAAAAAATTTTTTTTTCCCTTTTATTAAACATTGGAAAGTGCGAACTGTGTAGATTGTATTGCAGATTTTTCAAAGAATTTTACATACACTGTGGGTGTCATTCAATTTTAACAAATATTTTTTATCCTTGGCACAATAGAGTTTAGCCTAATAGCAGTCATAAATTATTTTTTTTTGATATTGATCATAGGGAATAAAGTTTAAGTGTGCAATGTACTCAAGTGATACAATGCAAGATATATTATTATTGGAATAATTACAACTCTTTTGGAAACTGTTATAGTTTTATGTTACCTTTAAAGAATACTGTGGACTAAGTACAGTGGTTGGTTTGGACAATCCCACGTGTTTTAAATATTATATATACTTGACAATCGTTTTCAATTGAAAAGAATTATAAAGATTTAGAATTTATTGGAAAGAATTTTATGATGATTTAGAATTCATTTGAATGAATTTTATGATGATTTAGAATTCATTCAAAAGAATTTTATGAAGATTTTAAATACATTTGGTATGCAATAAGTAAAATGCATTTGATATGCGATTAGATATTGATCCAATATTTCAAAAGTCCCTTTCATTACTTTCACCTGCATTGCCCCATTTGGTTTTCTTCACACACATCTCCTTACTTTAAGACTCATAATTTGCATTGAAAATCCATTACCACCAGCAGGCTTTCATAAGCAAGTTAGACTCTTCCTCCCGTCAGAGCATAAAGCAAGGAATTTGTTTTATCAACAATTGTGTTAGTATTTATATGAGGAATAGATCTTTTGTAGCCTTAACTAAGTGTTTCTCTATGTATCTGAGCATGGGGAGAAAAACGTGTGTGAAACTGGGAGAGCCTTTTCTGAAGAATCAACGTCAGATAAAGCACAAGTTGGAACTAAGACTTGTTGGATTAATTAACCAGAGCATAATGGCAAAGTTGGAGTTGCTTATTTCATATAGCAGGTATCATCTTATGATTAATTTCCTGTACTGTAACTGTAAACATAGTCAGATCCAAATTTGGCTTCATGCGAAGATCTTCAAAACTGGATAATTTTGACATTTTTTATCAGTAATCAGTTCATATTCTTTTCTTTCATTGTTTATTTGTCTGATATTCAGGTTCAGGGTGATGCGATGCTTGATAAAGGATGTTCAGTTTTGATACTTTTTATTTTTTTTATTGTTATTATTATTATTATTATTATTATTATATGTATTACTGTTAGTAGTGTAATGAAATAAGGAGGGTATTTTTTAAAATTGTATTTTGAATTCTGTGGTCAAGTTAGCTAGTTATTTATTTAGAGTTTAAGTTTAAGGAATTTATCAATCATCAACTACTAAGGTCATCTCAGAGCCCATGGAAAAAGTAAGATGATTGGTTAGTTAAAAGAAAAAAACAGAAGGAAGAAGAAATAGATTTTAGAAGAGGGAAAAATAGTCGACAAGGAGGAAAAGAAACACTTCAAATAAAAAGTGGAATATACATGTATATAATGATAAAGATGATTTAATGGAGAGATGATTTACAGAAAAAGAACAACACATCTCTAGGTGGCATCGAGAGGTCCCAGGTTCGAATCCCAGCCGGACGCGAGGTGGAGTTCTTGAGAAAGACTCTTTACAAACATTTCCTCACCGTACCCAGGTGTAAAATGGGTACCTGGCTATAAGTATAAGTAGAGGATCTTGTTAGGGGGGGTTGAGAAGGATCATGGATTGGTTTGGCCTGCCAGGAAAACTCTGTAAAGTGCATTGAGTACATTTAATGGGAACGCGCTATGTAAGAAAGCTCTTTAATTAAAAACAAAAAAATAGATAATAATGGCCATCAAGCCCCCAAACATGCACTGCAAAGACCACCCAGGATTTTCGTAATGCCCTTTGTGTACAAAAGTTCTTGGTTCTTCTAGATAACAAATGACCCCGAGAATATTTTTAAGTCGAGCAATGCACGCAAATGGGGGATGACCACTGGGTATATGCCTCTCTCCATAGCAAAACTTCCCCCCTCCTCTGAGGAGACAAAAGAGCCTGATAGACAAGATAGAGGACAAATGGGCAAAGAAGCTCCCACTCAACCCTTAGTCGTCTCTTACGACATGCAATAGGAGAAGGTGGTGATCCTATTCTTTCCTCTCAATTGAAGACCCTGGGAGTCACACTGGGGCCATGGTCAAGAATTGAAAGTGTAGTTCTCAAAAACTGGTAAGCTTGTCATGAATAAAATGTCGAGATTTTACTATTAGACAAACCTTAGATAACTAGATCAAATTAATGCAATTAACTATTATTATACACTGTATATACAGTGATGCCATTAGCAAAGTGTGGGAACTTTAGCTTTTTTGAATAAATGACTGATGCAAAAAATAATGAAATGAAGACCAAAGGCGCTTGATTCAATTTGACACCAAGTGTATTCCACAACACTTTACAAAGCAGATGTCCTTATTGCCTTCTGTTTTTTTTTATTGCCTATCTAGATTTTCTCTTGTTTATAATCGTGGTTTATGAAGCCACATGGCAATTTATAATTTTTCAACAGAAATTAAGTCTTGCCACAAAAACCATGCACCAAGTTATAATAACGTGCCCTGAGATCTCTTCTACTGTGCTGCGAGTTGATAGACCTAGGCTTCCTTATAGAGCAATGGTTTCTAAACACCATGCCATAGCACAAACTCAAACTGTTTGAAATTTTGCTGCCGTGAAGAAAAGTTTGGAAACCACTGGTCTATTGTCTTCATTAGTTTTCGGGATATTTCTTTCCTTTTGTACATGTACTTTGTAAGGGAATAAAAAAATTAAAAAATAAAAACATCAAAACGGCAGTATTCAATGCAAATCAATAATCTTTATTTATCACTGAAGTATTCATTGTGATCAGTTGGGAAATCCTCCCTTTTCATTTAAATCCTCCATATCATAGAATTTATTACTAATTATTCTTCAGTTAGCAGTAGCAGACGCTTTCTTGGGAAGAACATAGTGACTCCCCTTAGTAGTCGGGATCGATTGAAATTGATACCGTCAGTTATCAAAGTTATTTAGAATGTCATGTGTCGATTGCTTTCTAAATCAATAGACCTGCATTACTAAATCAAACTCTGTTTAATAGTAGCGTTACTAATGCCAAGCGCCGATGTTGTAAACAAGAAGCTTCGAACTCCACTGCTTAGTGAAGTTCAATGACAAGAACATTACTTTTGAGAAATAAAACTATCGATATCGAATAAAGGCTTCTCTTCTGTTGTACTCTTCAATTCATTGAGATTAATCTGAGTATCCCGTCCGTACATTAAACATTCACTCACAGACTATCCTGTGGACGCTTGTGGTACATTTCAATGGATGATACATTGGCTTCCACCGTGTCCTGCTGAGTCAAGTGATATTTGATGTGTAGAAATCTTGTGTCTTGATCTCGTTCAGAACCACTTTTTCTCTGCCATATATTATATCCACATAGATCTAGATCTACATTAGAGCAAATGGTAAGTAAAGCTCAAGAACAAAGGGATTATATATGCTAATTTTACAGAATATCTCTCTCTCTCTCTCTCTCTCTCTCTCTCTCTCTCTCTCTCTCTCTCACACTCACTCACTCACACACACACAAAATGTTCCATATTTATAAGATAAAAATGGAGGGGGCTTAGATCTAGTAAACATCTCCCCTAGATTCAATCGACATTTCTTTATAAAAAGGTGGGTCCTGGTTGCCATGATGGATCCGTAATGAATCAGTATTTTATTTTTATTACAAATATTCTCTTGTACCTCCACTGACACAGCAATAAATCACTCCTGATTTAGATCTAATTAAGGAGTGAATGATTTCAAGAGAAATTTAAAAGTTCTTTTCCATCCTAGACATTCATATAAAATGGGCTCAAACAGTAGAATTGTGATCTAGATCTAGATCTAGTGGAATAGATCTTCTGCTGAAAGTCAAGTAGTAGATCTAGTCTGCTTAGCATGTAGATATAATCTAGTCGTAAGTCCAATATATTTGATCATTCAGTCATGAAATAATGCTAGACACAAAGGTGAGTCGAGAAATCAAGACCAAATACAGGCTAGTCCCAAACGTGATCTTGCGAAATATAATGTGCAGATGTTTCAGGGATACAAAATTGAGTCACAATCATTCCTTTGACCTAGAATCAGGACTAGATCTAGATCTAGATTCTAGATCTCTAGATCTAGACTGATTTAAAATTAAAAAACTCATATTGACAAATAATTGAAGATCTGCATGTCATTTCAATTGTAAATAGATTTGAAATGGTTTTATACTTGCAGATACTGAGGGAATCATTATAAACAAATTTGCTCTGATTAAAATCAGTTAAAAGACCTTACAAGTGGTTGTGTTTTGGTGTTAGATCTTCACTGACCACTTTTTTTTCTCTCACTCTCTCTCTTCCTTGTCTTCCACAAACACTCCTACTTTACTATCTGTGTCATCCCTAACCCTAAATAATTGCCAACTAGGCTAGGCCTATATCATTTATTATGCCAACATAAAATTATTGTTAATCATTATTTTAAAATATAATGTACAATCTGGTCTCTCTAATCCAAACGCCTCCGTTCCCGGCAATGTTTTCGGACTACAGAATTTTCCAGATTAGGGAATATTAAGAAATAATAAAAACAAAATCATTCAGATTACAGAGGGATTCGGTTTTTACAGAAGTCCAGATTCGAGAGGCCAGACTGTAGGCATGCCATCAGTCATTACACGCTCTGTTGCACTTAACCTTGCCTTTCCCCCAATCTTGTATGTATACATTCCTTAACAAGCAGAACGTAAGACCAATTAAATGAGCCTGATTATTATTTCTTTATATCTAGTCTCAAATTTTAAATAATAATAAATATTTTTTGGTTTTGTTTTGTCTTGTCTTATTGCTTTGCTCCCTATTTTTTATTTTGTGTAATTTCAGTGTTTTTCATGTCCTCAAGAACATTTTGTTTATTGCAGGATTGTTTAAATCTGATAGGAGAATTTCTTCTTTTGAGATTATAACTTTTATGACTTTTATTGTTTTTCTTACAGGGAACTCCCATCAAGGATATAGTCATACCTAGTAACTCTCCTAAAACTTTGTTTCTTGATAAGCATGCCGATTATATCGCTGCATACGGAGAGAAAAAGGATGACTATGTAAGTTACTTTAGTTATGATATACTTTAAATAACAGTTATTTTATTCAAAAGAAAAGATTTTTAGTATTAAGTTTTGTCTTTTTTTTGCAGATATTCTGTATCCTTTACTTTACATCTTAAGGTTTTGCCTTATATTAAAATCAATGATTTAGCTGAAAAACGTTTTGGCAAATTGAAAAAAAAAAATATATATTCAACATTGTATGATTATTTTTATATGGCCTTTTTTTTTTTTGTTGAAAGATTTATTTAAGAAACATATTATACCTTTCATTAAATAATCATTTACTCTTTACATTTATTCTTAAAAAGGAATATGTTATGACAGAGTTCCTACGCATGAATGGCATGTATTGGGGTCTTACATCAATGGCTCTTGCTGGTCAGCTGGAAAGGATGGACAAAGCTGAAATAATAGATTTCATTCAAAAGTGTCAACATGAATGTGGTGGTTTCAGTTGCAGTATAGGCCATGATCCACATTTGCTGTCAACACTAAGCGCAATACAGGTATGAGCGGCATTATATTTTCTAAGCTGTCGTCTTTTACCTTCACTTTTTTTTTTCATGCAGTCCTAGAGGAGAGCATTCTTTTCCATTGATGCAATCTAAAGAAATCTCACCTAATGACATCACACAATTTTAAACTCGTTATTGAATTTTATCCTGGAGAGTTATACGTGATGTCATATAAGAGATTATAAGGCTTATTGTTTGTTGAGAAATTATTCATTAAAAATAAGTTTATGACATAACTTGCACCACCAAAAATATTTTTACCTTATTTTGAAACTAATCAACTAATTCTGAGAACTTTATCTTTTTTCAGAGAAAAAGAAAATGAACATTTTTATTCGTCTCTTAGCTCCTTTTGATTTTCATTTTTTAATTTCAATTCTTGGTGTATTGAGACACATATGTAGGTTCAAAGATTGATAAGTTGCCTTTTCATCTGTAAGTTTCTTAAATTTTGTTTGTTTCATGCCTTAAATGTCCCACAGATTCTCACCTTATTTGATTCAGTCGATTCAGTAAACACTGAGGCAACCGTAAAATGGGTGAAAAGCCTGCAACAGACAGATGGAAGCTTTTTTGGAGATAAATGGGGTGAGTTAGAGAGTGTCATTGTTTCAGTTCCAAGTTTTACAGAACTTGATTAATTTTCGTTTATCATGGATTTAATTCAATATGAAATGTTTCAAAGCAATGGGTCAGTGTTTTTGATGAAAACCATGCAGTCACAATGCATTGGTCTATTCTCCATTGTCTTCTTGTTGTTTTTTATCATTTTAATTTTGTTTTTTATCTCACTCAAAATATCTTTGCTTAAGATGGATATAACGTAACCCAGATGTACTCTCTATGTTTTCTTTGTTCTCTCACATTACAGTCTGGTTTCTCTAATCCAGACACTTCCGTTCCCGGCAATTTGTTCGGATTACAGAATTTTCAGGGAATACTAAGAAATAATAAGAACAAAATGCATTCCCAGAAAATGGTGCGGATTACAGAAATCCGGATTAGAGAGACCAGACTATATATCAGTTATTTCAAAAATCACCATTGTCATGAACTTAATAATCATTCAGCCAATCAATAATCTATTTTCCTTTTCTCAAGGACAAAGGTCAAAATCTTATTTAAATGTGCTAGTAAAAAGTATAGGCATTTGCTTTCTACAAATGTTTTATTTTTAATATATATTTTTTGTTCATCTTACAGGTGAAGTGGACACGAGATTTTCATTTGTGGCCGTTGCATGTTTAGCCCTTCTTGTAAGTCACCCTCACGTTCTACCGTTTGCATGAAACACAGTATATATTATTGAGTGTAAAGAGAAACATGCTGTGTTTTGGGTGCAAATGGCAGTGTAGTTCAAGTTTCTTCATTTGTCCCTGCTCCCTATTTCAAACGTATAATCATTTTTTCTTGTGTTATGAACTTTTGTTGCCATTTGTGTGGTGATTAATTTATGTATGTTATTAATGTCAAGTTTGTGCGGTGAGGTTCTTGTTATTGTGAAGGGCCTTGAGACATAGTTTAAAGGTGCTAAAGAAATGTGCTATTATTATTATTATTATGTTGGTCCTGTTTTATAGTTATGACATTCTCTGTTGTTTTGGTAAGAGAAAGATCATTCCTTCCAAGTCCTAATTCACCATCTTTTGTAACATTTGTATGCATGTCTCAATCTGGATTTTTTTGAGTAAGACCTTTTCTTTGATTTTCTTCTTCTTTTTTAATAACTTTATCTCCACCATGCTTATTTTTTTATTTTACCAGAATCGTTTAGACGAGGTAGATGTCGACAAAGCCACAGAGTTTGTGATTTCCTGTATGAATTTTGATGGGGCATTTGGTTGTCGTCCAGGAAGTGAATCTCACTCAGGCCAGGTAGATAACTTGAGATTTGTTTAATCCTTCTAAAGGTGAACCGGCTTAGACTGCTTGAATATGTTTTCTTGGTTTGAACAGCATTTTTTATATCAAATCTGTAGGAAATGTACAGAATTTACATATATCAAGGCAGAAGGTAATCAAGCTTTTATTTCAAACATTGGTTGATTATTTGAGCTTTCTTTTGTTTCAAAACCTTGCATCACTCTTACCTAGGCCTAGTCTTTTCTTTTCCGGAAGTCGTCTGTTAAAGGATCAGAAAAGTTGCCAAAACATGACATGATGGTCTCTTGGTAAATATTGGGCGTCTCTTTTACTTATGACTTGTCAAAACCAATTCTCTGATAATTTATGTCATCAAGTCATTTGAGCTAGAGTTCCTATGACTATTAGAGGTTTCTAACAAAAGGTGTTCACTAGATTCAAAGAAATATTTACTGGTTCTCTATACAAACTGAGTCATCTTGGTCCATTCATGCTTTACTCTTAAATCAAGAGGATCAGATGCGATAGAAGGGAGTGGGGCATTGTATCTCAATCTCAGCCGTTTCAATACTTCTGCTTTCAAGATCTTGAATATCTTAATTTTTATTCTTAAATTGACTCTTTTACAGGTATATTGTTGTGTAGGGTTCCTGTCAGTAACTGGAAGAATGCATCACATTAACGCGGACCAATTGGGCTGGTGGCTGTGTGAAAGGCAACTTCCTTCTGGTGGTCTTAATGGTAAGTTACTCGTACAATGAAAAGTCTGCTTTGATTAGACATGTATGTTACTTTTTATTTTGCAGCATTGTCTTCCATTTTGTTGCATACAACGTAGGGCAATTTTATTGTATTGTTTGATGTTATTAAGGTTTTTCTTTCTTATTTTATTACATCTAATCAGTGGGACTTCTGTAATCAGGACAAAATATCAGGGAATGGAGTCTTTTCTTTACATTTTAAAATAATCCCTAGGTCCCCGGGTAATTGGGAAACTCAGTTAATCTGCATGATTTTAATAATCCACCGTTTCCTGATTAGAGAGGTTGCACCTTATGAATTTCTGTCTTCACCCTGAACATAACCAACTTAGACAGTGAAAGCTTTTTTTTTTTTTAAATTGCCCCAGCAGGTGCCATATAAGGCAAAACATTTGAAAATACTCCAAAGGTTTTTACAGTTGTATTTTTCTAATTTATATTGTGGTTGAATTGATCGAAATTGAATTTGTATTGTTTTACCTTGATTGTATTTGTTTTGTCCCATTCCAATTTTGAACAGAATAAAGGCATGATTCCAAATTTTGGCATTTTCCTGTCTGATAAAATATTTTCTTGGTTCGCACGATGCGAATCTCTTGTGGGTTTTCCTGTATACAAGCAAATTTAGATATCAACATATTTGTATTAAAACTAAGTTAGTATAGCACTTGATTTAACAAATGCAATTGACTCACTGAGGACTTTGTTGTGGACCTAGCCTGACTATTCCTGTGATCAACACTTTATGTTTAGCTTACTATTGAAAAAAATATATATATACAAAACAAGCACAAAAGCCAACACAGAACATCAAACTACTCACAAATTGTCAGCTCTTTAAAGTTATTAGAACATGTTATCCAATGATGTTTTGAAAACATATAAAAACAGCTAGTCCCGCGGGGTACGCTTGGCTCTAATAGGCTGGACCTCGGTGAGTTTATAACTCCCATTGGTAAATCAACGTGGCCCCATCTCTATAACAATGAGCATTGGATTTTGTTGAAGTTTGATATTCCTAGTTATTCTTGATTTTTGTTGTTTCCTGTCTCCTTCCCTTTAGTTAAGGTTCTTTGAAGGCAATGCGTGCCAGCTTTTTCTATTTTGATATTCTTTACAACTCCCTGACTGATTTGGTTTAAATTTTTATGGAAAATATAATCAGGTCTCGTCATGATATTTTAAGAGATAATTTCCAGTCTTTTTTTTTTTTTTTTTTTTTTAATAGGACGTCCTGAGAAACTCCCTGATGTATGTTACTCCTGGTGGGTACTGGCATCTCTGAAGATCATCGGACGTCTACATTGGATAGATAAGGTAGAGTTAGATAATTCATCTGATAGAATTGTCTTCTTTTCAAATATAAGTTTTTAAAACTATAATTCTTTAATTAAAAGCATAACTTGTCTTATCTCATGGAAGTTTGCTTCAGTGGAATGAGAACATTCTTTTTCATAGCTACAAACTTTTGTTCAAGTTTTTGTTTTTCTGATTATCTAATTTGACAGAAAAAAGTTGATAATTTTAATATTGAGCTTTGGTTTCCATAAGTCAGTGGAACATTTATTTATTTTTAGATTTTAATTATGAACTTGGTATCCCACATTTTTTCAAATATATATGCCTTTACCTTAGCTTGGCATCTGATTAGGGAATACCTTTGAGGGCAAATGTGGAGGAATGGAAATAGAATTCTGATATGGTTGGTGGTAATATTTTTTAAATGTTGAAGCAATTAATTGATCTGATTTTATTTTGGTTTTGACAGTTTCTGTTATATATATGAAAATGATGTGATTTTTGTAAAGGTGTATAACATTGCTCATTTAAATCATGAAAATAAAATAAAAAGTATTGGTGTTTATGTAAATATTAAAATGAATTTTTTTTTTTTTATTTCTTTTTCTTTCATTATAGGAGAAGCTAATTGAGTTTATGTTGGCATGTCAAGATGAAGAGACTGGAGGCTTTGCTGATAGACCTGGTGATATGGTATGTTTACATGAGTGTGTGTTGAATTTGATTTATTGTAGACACAAATAATTTCAAGAATAGGACATAGTTTTTTTGTCTCTTCAGGTCTGTTATAAAAAAAATATTCTTGGTTCGCACGATACCTAGGGTATGAAACATAAAAAGTCATGTGATCACATTTGCATCGACTTATCAATTGTTCTTTCCAAATTATTGAAAACCAAATTTTCGGGTTTCTTTCTGCTCCCTATCCTTAAGTTGCTAGGTTAAATTGAGTGCTAAGTCATATCGGAGACAGTATGCAATCAAGGAGGTCCAATGTATATACAGTGCAACCCCTGGATAGCGACATTGGCCTCTGGTCCCGATTTTATTTGCTAAATATTATTAGTAATAAAACCCCCAAAATAACGACATACATTTTAGTAAAACCCCTGTTTAGCGACATCGATATAGCG
>JASKDV010185756.1:0-12056 GCA_032466395.1 Aegires albopunctatus
GGGAGATATAATGACAGTTCAATATGTGAAAATCCAAAAGCTGCCCATTCAGTGGTTTCGGAGGAGATCGATGACATTGTGTGTATCCTCTCCTCCTTTATAGATATAGATTACTACATGTATCTATAAATAAGTCTAGTATTACATAAAATTAATCGGATTTTATTGTGTCCTTATTCCTTTCATGCAAATTTTGGTCAGGAATATGCCTAGAGTACGATCCTAAGGATATACTCTATTTTTCCTCTGAATTAATCTTTTTGAGTTGATAATCCTTTTGGATTAAATCCTTATTAATGATGGATTAGTGGTTTCTTCTAATTCCATTATTAGCATTTCTGGATTAGAGTAATATTTTAAAGGCTTCACGTTTCCTGGTCCATTCTAATGTAAGGATTAAGAATAAGATTTTGAATAATCATTCATCCTTTCATCATGACATCATTCATCATTCCTTACTGGTATAAATTGTTGAAAGTTAGCAAATTAAAACTTATTGAGGTTTTTTTTGTTAATGCTTGAACTATTGTCACATGTGAGATTGAGTTTAGGATAAGAGTGTAGCTATTTAATATAATATGTCGGCTTAGTCTGGATGGCGCACTTATAGTCGTTTCAACCTACACAGACCTTGATCCTCCTAACATACCAGTATCTCCCCTCTTCCCCCATCATCACTCAACTTCACGACAACCCAAACGTAGATAGAATCTCCCAGGCCAAACTAGGGCGACGATTTGCGACGCTCACATTACTCGACACGGACATCAATGCTCTTACCAAAACCTTTAACCAGGTTGTGTGCAAAACAGCAGAAGAAGTCCTCGGGTGGCAAAGAAATAAAAACCAGGCCTGGATCACCAACGAAATACTTGATCTATGTGATGAAAGAAGAGAGCCCTAAAGAAGAACAGATTCTATAGTGAAGCAAAGAACCCAAAATATCAAAACACCAACAAACTAGATCTAGTAAGGAAGAGGATCAGGGCAGCAAAGGAGTAATGGATCAATGAACAATGCCATGCCATTGAAAAAGGCATGATGCATGCACATTGCAAGAAGGCGTACACTCTTCAAAAACTAACAAAACAACAGCATAGCAGATCATCAGTTATTGAAGATGCAGACGGGAACCTTTTGACAGAAAAGTCTGCAGTTCTGGACAGATGGACTCAATACTGCCAAGAGCTGTACAATTACGAAATTAAACTAGACACAAATCTGCTCAACGTACAATCACAAATGGAGAGACAAACATTCCCCTTGCCAATAATCAAGAGTGAAGTCGAAGAAGCTATCCGGTTTACCCAGAGGAAAAGCCCCTGGAGCAGATAACACACCAGCGGAGTTGCCTAAACATGGCGGAGAAGAACTAGTCACATATATAATAACTTTCCACCAAGGGATATGGGAGTTAAAACAATGGCCATCAGAATGGACCGAGTCACTAATAATTCCTCTCCACAAAGAAAGGCAACCTACGACAATGCCAAAAATATAGAACCATAAGTCTTATTAGTCATACCAGCAAGATTATGCTTCGAATGGTCCTGAATAGATTGAAGAAGGAAGCGGAAGAACACTTAGATGAAGAACAAGCTGGATTCATACCAAAACGAAGCACAGTGGAACAGATCTTCAATTGCCGAATTTTAATAGAGAAACATTTCCAACATCAAAGATTTAATCCTTACCATAACTTCATCGACTTTAGAAAAGCATTCGATCGAGTATGGCATGATGGTTTATGGAAAGTACTGAGAGACTTTGGTGTTGAAGAAGTAGTTCACCATGGGTATAAAAAGGGCACAAAAATCGCACGTTTATTCACATTCAACGTTAACAAGATGCCTAGATTAAGCAAACAACAGCGTTTATGGGCCCTTGGCATGGCGGAGGCTAATATGTCGCGAAAAGAGATTGCAAGACGGCTAAATTGTTCTCACACAACAATAAGACGTCTCCTTCGTCGCTATGAAGCGGTCGACCAAGGGCGACAAGATCAATATAATATTGTCAGCTGTCATTTGTGAACTCGATTTCGCCAAGCACAGCAACCTGTAGAGAAATCACTGGGAGACTGGGAGTGGGAGACAAGGAATCGTATCGTCCATGACTATTCGACACCGTCTTTCAGAAGCTGGTTTTGTATGCAGAAGGCCCCATATTGGGCTTATTTAACTCCTAGACATCGTCAGGAGCGTCTCTTGTGGGCCACCATTCACGTCAGATGGACCAGACAACAGTGGATGGGTGTGTTTTTGTCAGATGAGAGTAAATTTAATCTTTACTTTGCTTAAGGGTGTGGAGGAGACAATGGGAACGTTATTCGGATCCTTGCGTGATTCAACATGATTACTTCGGCGGAGGCAGTATCCATGTGGGGGGTGAGTTTAGTTTTCACCACCGACTCCCTCTTAATGTTTTCCATCAGAATGGCAATGCTGCCACCTACGTCGAAGACATTCTTGAACCATTAGTTGTTCCAGCATTCTGTACTCAACCACACATCACAACATTTCAACAAGACAACGCACATGTATCACACAACAATATCTAAGGGATGTAGAGATTGAAACACCGGACTGGCCATCACTTTCACAAATATGGCTCCAATAGAGCATCTTTGGGATGAGCTCTCCCGTCGAGTTTACAAGAACCATTCTCCTACAAACCTTCAAGAACTGGAAGTGGAAGATTCCTTACACCACGAATGGTACAGTATCCCGCAAAAATGCTTCAAAGGTTTGCCTTATCCATGCGCAGATGGTGTCAAGCCCTAATTCAAGTCCGTGGAGGTAATAAACGGTACTGAAGGAAGCTGTAACCAACCACTGTTTCTCCTTGAATTTTGTGCAATTTTAAAACTAGCCCTACCTCTACAGTTTTTGGTGCCATGCTTTCATTTATTTTCCAATCATTGTGAATTTGGATTCATCTTGAAGCAAAATGATTTGACAGCGAAATGACATTGAAATGCAGCTCGACACCAAATTTTGATAAATATGTTGAATCTTCATTGAAAGAAGTGGTGCATTACTTTTGTGTTTCAGTGATATAATATACAATAACAAGCCTTTCTAATGGGCCGATGGCATTCCCAAGCCTGGAACTCGATTCATGAATCAGGAAAGGTTTATGTTGAATTATGTAGTACGTTCACGCGACGCCCATGAAAATAACCCTCATAATGTTATGTTTTGTTGTGTGTTATGTAAACTTTCTAATGTGATGGATGTCACAAGTGAAAACGCCGCAAAACATCAAAGTAATTAGCAATCGCGTAACAGCCGTAAAAATTCATAATTCATATTTAAGATTTATTAGGTTTAGTGAAATCTAAGACTGTATGCAATGATTCGCGACAATCCATAATGTGGTTGGAGAGTAATAGTAAATAGACTGAAGAGTGTCTACATTTTGAAACGAACTATAGTCCTTTGGGCTAGTGGTCCGGTCCTGGCGTGTTGAAAACAATAACAATTCTCTCTATGTAAAAATATGAGGAAGACACCGATGGGTGAGTTGATAATCAACTCGTATTTTGGATATTTATTGCACCAACAAATAGCCCACCACATATTACGCAGATAAAGTGGAAGCTTTGGACTGTTCAATAAGAAGAATTCGATCTCAGTGGCAGAATATTCAAAGCTTTTCATGAAGAAAAAAATAGAAGCAAAATATCTACCATGTTATAAATGAAAGTCAAATACAACAGCCTGTGTTACTTTTATCGAGTTCCCAAGGTGCCAATGTCAGCGAGCGAGATTAAACCATGACGGATTGAGTATATTTATGTGGCATATTCTTTCCAGGGAAAGGGTATGGATCATTCTGCCACGTCTATGGTCGCAATTTTACTGAGGGACTACTTGGACGATCCACCAATTGCTCAAGACTTTTCATGGGCAGCGTTCAATTTAAAACCACAAAAAAGACATAAACGTTATCGAAATGACCCAGAGAAGAGCAATAAGGCGCATAAACCAAGACTTTTCCTCAATGACAAGCGCCACAGATTTGTTACAAAAAGCTGGTCTGGAATCTTTGATGGCCAGAAGGAAAATGAATAAAGTTGCAACATTCCACAAAATATACAGCAAAAAGTTGATCTTAAATTTCCGGACTGTGTAAGACCAACTAGTAATAACAGGAGAACACGAGGACACTGTGCAAAAATGACAACACCTTATGCAAAAACAAATAAATACCTCCATTCTTTCTTTCCCTCGGCTGTTCGCATTTGGATCAACCTACCAAACGCATCTGTTGAAACTGAAAGTCCTGAAGCTTTTAAAAAATTAGCTGAAAAATGTATCAACGTCTAGATCTTTGAACTCTTGATATCAAAGGAATTGTTTCTGTTGTTGTTGTTGTTGTTATTAATCATACATTAGAAATGAAGTACTGTGAAAAAGTCATGTTATTTGATAAATGTAGAGTGATCCTCCTATACCGGGGGCTACTACGTGCAGAAGAAGAAGCCACAACAAACCTCTGGCATGGCTTGATTTCAAGAAGTCGTCAACAAACCAGCGGTTTTGATTTGATGTTTAGCTGAACGCTCCACGTGAATAGCCTTCAGCAATCGTAATTGAAAATGTCCAAATGTGATCTCTAAGTAAGGTCGAGATTACAGTGGCAGAATGACCCATATTTTTTTCAGGAAAAGAATAGTTACTTACTGCATGCAACCAGTGACTCCATCATGGCTTAACTTAGCTCATTGACATAATTCAGTAGACTCGATAACAGCAACACGATTTGGTGTAAGTGAAATTCATGCATAAAAATAACAAGGCAAAATCGGTTACAGGTTTGTTTTGTTTTTTTCTCCAGCAAAATATGCCTATAGTTTACCACTATGATTGAGGCCTTGTGACTTGACAGTCCAAATCTGCCGCATTATCTGCCTAGTGTATGGTGGGCCTATTGGTCTAATCTACACTATCAGATAAATTGTACGATCTGGAACGTCAAACCATAAGGCTTTGATCATAGTGGCAAAATATTGGCCTAATTTTCTGGGGGAAAAATGTAATTAGTCTTGTTATTCATGAATTTCACTCACACCAGCTCGTGTTGCTGTTATCGAATTTACTAAATAATGTCAAAGAGCTAAGTTTTTCATGGGCAGCATTCAATTTAAAATAAAAACAAACCATTGGCATGGCTTGATTTCAGGAGGTCGTCAACAAACGTTTGCTTTTATTTTTGGTTGAACTTCGGCAATTGTAAATGAATATTTTCCAAGGTGATCTCTCATTAAGGTCGCGATTGCATACCGTAATGATCCAGATTTTTTCAGGGACAAAGTATTATATACTACGTTCAAACAGTTACTTCATCATGACTTAGCTTAGCTCTTTGGCATAATTTAGTACATTCGATAACAGTGACACGAGCTGGTGTGAGCGAAATTCATGCATTACAAGGTAAATTACAGTTGTTTCTTTTCCAAAAAAATCGTCTTTATTTTGCGACTATGATCGAGGCTTTATTAATTGATAGACCAAATCTGTCAATTTCATCTGCTAGTGTGTGGTGGTCATTAGTGAACTTGACACGAATAAGAAGAGATGTGATTGAAATTCGTGCATCACATGACATTATTTTGAAGCTATTCTTTTCCAGGAAAAGTCTTGATTATTCTGCCACTATGATCGAGCCTTATGGTTTGACAGTCCAAATCGTCTAATTATCTGATAATATAAATTGGCCATAAGACTTGATGATAGACGGCATTCTTTGTTCGTATTGTCTCAACCTTCCCTCCCCCTCCCCTCTCCCGAATGATTTTTCTTTATTTAATCTTAAACATTCATATACATTTTTCGTTTCACATATCTACCCTCTCCCATTTGCTAAATGATTTTTATTGTATTTTTAGTTTCCACCACGACATGTCAATTATCATTATCCACAATACACTCTAGCTGAAAACTGATTTACAAACGAACATGTATATAACCACCAGCGGCTGATAAGGCTTGTTCTTAAGATCGGAACTAATTATCAGCTCCCTCTTTTTCATTCTGTTTCCTACTTCCTTCGTCTTTATATTATGCTACCAGATGAAGCCATAGCTTCTTTATGGTAGGATCTAAACTTGTACGCTTGTGTAAGTTATATTATTGACACAAGACAGGATTGTGTCGCAACATTCACACCTCGGTTTTATTACAACCGACTTGTCGGTAGCAACATTATTGAACTACTTTCGCTAAAGCCCTTTGTTGTCCTTAACAAAGCATTAAAACATTTCTTGCGTTAAGTTTATTGATTTCAATTTTTTTAAACTGAGACTTCTATAGGGTATCGGTAGTTATTCTTTAATTGAGTCAAACAAGCTGGAAACTCTCTTGGTTACATGAGTAAATAATGAAATCTTGATATTATCTTAAGCCTATTTTGAATTTGAAATTAAGACTCTTGAAAGACTATGATTTGTGTAATTCACTTGGTGATATTATTAATTGTCATCATGGACGATTAAAAACTAAAAATCTCAAATGCAATGTCGATTGATATTGCATTGCATCCCATAGACTCTTTCGGTATACTTCAGCCATTTCGAAGACCATAAATTATGTTTAAACAAACACATTCCTATATATGGACACTACATTTACACCACATGTACATTGTTTTAATTGTATATCCTCAATAAATTATTATATAGAGGGATCAAAGTTAGCTATTTTGGCGTTTAAGGGCTCTATCAACCTCTGGGATCATTTAAGTCTCAGCGCCCATGAATAAAGATAGACGATAGGCTAGTTCAAAGAAGATGAGAAAAAAACAGAAGTAGAAGAAATAGGTTTTAGAAGAGGAAAAAAGACGCCAAGGATGAAAAGAAGCACTTCAAATTATACTTATGATACATTATAATAATAATATAGATAACTAAATGGAGAGATGATTTACAGAATAAAACAAAACACCATCTCTTTAAAACAAAAACAAAAAACTATTAATGATGGCTGTCAAGCCCCGAAACACGCGATGCAAAGACCAACCAGGATAATTCTAGATAGCAAGTGACTCCACTCTGATAGTATTTTTAGGTCAAGCAATGCACACAAATGGGGGTGGGGGGGGGGGGGTATATGCTTCCTTCCTTCCTCAGGAAATTCTCCCCTCCCCCTCCCCAACTCCGAGGGGACAAAAAAGCCCGAAAGACTGAAGATAGAGTACAGATGGGAGAAGAAGCCTCTTACGACGTGCACAATATGGAGTTCTCGCAGAGGGTCTACTCTTGCCTCTCAGTTGAGGATCCGAAACCCACGTGGAGGAGAGGAATCATTGTTGTTGTTGTTGTTATTGTTGTATTGAATTTTACCCATGTCCACTACTTTGGTGATATCAGGGTTTTCCTAGACTGCCTTGTAAACAACCGAGGGTTCAACAACCGAGGGTTCTTTTACATGCGCATGTTCTACACATGGGACCTCCGACATTATAGTTCGTCTCCGACAGGACTTGGCACTCTTTATCCTAGCAACTTAAGGATAGGGGTCAGAAGGAAACCCGAAAAAAATTTGGATTTCAAATTCAGGCCTGCACGTGTGTGAACCAAGGACCATTTGGCTTGGTAGGCGAGCGTCTTAACGTCTGAGCTATCCGCTCCCAGTGATGATGATGATGATAATGATGAAGATGATGATGAACATTTATAATGCCTAACTTCTTCTAGGCCTAGTTCTTCTTCCCTGAATTCTTTCATAATTGCTCACACCAATTTAAACACAAGCACAAATTAATTAATCTCACCCAAATCTTACCAATTTGTAACACACAGGATTTATTTACTTATTGAATTTTCAATAATAATTTGTAAGTATTAAATGAATACATTTATTTGCACCAACAATAAAGAATTGAACATAAGAATTGAAATTGAAATTTACCCAACAAATTGTAAGTTATTAGATTTATGTCCTAAATTTCCTTGAACCAAACCCAAGTCACTTTTATTTGACTTACTAACAAGGTTACGGTGACTTTCATAAGCATCTTGATGAAAAATAAACAACTGACTAATAATGGAGATCATGATAATTGCTGCACAATTAATACCAATAATGACAGTAACCATTTAAAAGAGAAAATATCCTTCAATATTATTCTTACCATCCTGATCAGTTATGTTCCAGACCATGATTGACCACGTACTATTTTGTTTTCCATTGGATGTCAAAACCACAAATTCATATTTAGTGTATGGCTGGAGTCCATTCACAACTTTATAAGAGTTTACAGTATGAAGAGTTTTGAAACGATCCTGATATCGGTCAGATTTCTTGACAACGTGGTTCAAAGGTCGATAGCGAAGGTAATATGTCCTTGGATCTGGAACAAGCTCTCCCTTACTAAAAATAGAAATAAACCTTAATTGTTAAAGTAGCTTATATTAGAGATATGCTATTCAAATCTCATATCTAAAAGTTGTTAACTATCATTAATCATTTTTGCCATTACCATCATTAATGCTCTCAGAACGGATGACCATGATTTTGTAAAAATTATTATGATCGGAGCCTGCGATATTTTAGACCTAGATTTTCTTCAAAGTGTCCACCATTGACAGTTGATGCGCATTGATACTTTTTTTTATGGGTGTAACATGTTTTTTATACTTATCATTTATTTAAACATGAATAATTAATATTATAAATGTTTTTAAGGCTGTCCAATATGGTGATACCTAATGTAATCAAGAAAACTGGCCGTATGAAAGGGTTAATATCACCATCATAAATTTTTTTTCTCTATTTAAAGCCCCCATCATCATATATGCCTGTCAATCTCTGCAGAAACAGGGAGCCTCAGAAACACTTCTCCATCTGTCTCAGCTGTGAGCAGCCTTCTTCAGAACCCAAGTTAAAGATGAGGATGAATACAGTTTTCATCACAACACTAAACATATTCTCCAGATGCAGCAAGTCTAAAAAATTAACAATACCTATAACTAAATTTAAATTCATTGATTAAATCTATAAAAGGATAAAGAGTAGGTCATTCCACATACATGGAAAGATCAACCCAGGACACGTTGATTGCATTGGCTGATAGAACACGTGATCGAACTCCAACAGGAGGAACTAATACTTTTGTAGCTCCTGAAAATCAAAGAGGTTAAATTTCAAGTACATCATTTTCATTTATTATAAATTGTATATCTAAATTTTTACATCATTTGATTCCATAACAATAAACATCTAATGCAACTTACTGTAGTCTCTTAGAAAATGTAAAATTTGTTACATTTTAGAATAATGTGAGAATACAACAAATTTTTGAAAATTGTCTACATATATGTAATTATCTTGTATTTCAGTCAGACACAAGCTGAACAAAACTGTTAGGAATTTGGAATAAATCTAAAAACATGTGAAATGTTGCAGGAGATCGCTATACAACATAGACTAATTGTGAGATCTTTTGCAAATGGTTAAAAATAAATACTTAGGATTACTTACAGTATGTATCCTTTAAAGTGTCAGCAAGTCTCCACTACTTTATTTATCTTTCAAAATTTTATAATAAATAGATGTCCTTCAAAATGAGTCAAAATCCCTATCGCATAGAAGTTGAGAAACAAGAACAATTTCAATCTAAAGATATTCCAAAAATGTTTCTTCTTTTAGAGCAAGGCTTACCTTCTACAGTATCTCTTGTCATGACAGTATCATACAAAGCTTGGCCAACTCCCATTTGATTCATGGCTCTAATACTGATGACATATTCTCCACCAGGTTCTGTATTAATAATAATAATAATAATAATAATAATAATAATAATAATAATAATAATAATAATAATAGCGTTTTATATAGCACTTTTCCACTAAATGTGCTCAATGCGCTTTACAGATTTACAATGCTGATAAGTATATTACATCATGATACTAAAAACAAAAATGAGGTAAGTTTGTCTTTAAATGATGACTTCGGATATGAAGATAGTATATAGTCAAAGGGGTGATATGGTGTCAAATACAAATTCATCTTCAAATTGAAAACAAAAATACTTATTGAAAAACACTTTATTATCAAATCAACTTCCTCCCAACCGCTTCTCATATAGTCATTAAAAGAATTTAATCTCAATATTGAAAGTATGCAATATCAAAAGAAAATCTATCAAATGAAACATAACAGTACAGTTAATTTTACCTAGGTTCTCTATCCTGTAGGAGAAAGTGGAAGCATTGACAGTGATAGAATGAACGTCAGGAAATCCCCGTCCATAGCCAATTTGATATCCATCAACTGGCACTGGACGACCAGAGCCTTCTTCATGAGGTGGTTTCCACGTTAAAACCGCAAAGTTGGTGTAGGGAACAACGGTGAGCTCTGTAAGTCTTGGGGGTTCTTGAGAAAGTTCTTAAAACCATATACCAAAAAAGGCGGTTTAAATTAGGAGTACAAGCAATTTATGTTTAACGGCAAAGTCGAATTCTCTCTTGATAGCTTTTCAATTAGGAAATGCAAACTTTTTCTGAGAACAAGGATTGAGTGAGATGTGAGAATTTCAATATAATTACTCATATCTTTTTTTTTAATTGTTATCTTTTGTTTCCCTCATGTAATATAGAGGAAAAAATTGAAAGATATTGTTATATAGAAATGAAATAACAACATTTAAGCTGTTCAAACTTAATAGAGATATAGACTTTCTTTTATAATTAAGTTATAAAACATTAAAGACAAGCTGTGTCCACAAAAAGAAGAAGAAGAAGAAGAAGAAGAAGAAGAAGAAGAAGAAGAAGAAGAAGAAGAAGAAGAAGAAGAAGAAGAAAAAGAAGAAAAAGAAGAAGAAGAAGAAGGAGAATAATAATGATGATGATGATGTAGATGATAAAGAGCCTGATGATGATGATAGTGATGATGATGATGATAAAGAAAGATGAAAATTGTACAAAAGCAAATACCACATTATTCAAATTATATTATTGCATCACCTCTTTCACTTTCAAAGTATTTTACCTTCAAAATCGTTTTTCTTAGTCCTTTTTGGCTTTTTTCTATCCTTTTTCTTCTTCCGCCCTTTGTTTTTTCCTCTCTTTTTCCAGCCTCTCCTGTTTTTCTTCTTTCGAACTTTTTCATCCTTTTTTCTTTTTGTATCCGAATCAGATTTGCATAGACGACGGACAAGCACAGACTTTAAAATGCATAATATTAAAGAAAAACAAGACATTTTACTAAACATTTGATTTTTTTCATTAGATAAATCAAGAGTAATCAAATATACTTTATAAGAAAAACAATTGAGTGACCAAAACAATAAGTGAAAAAGGCTTAATACGATCTACAAAGTAAAGAGTGTTATATACTCCTTGCTGAGCACATATGGAATCCAATAGAAAAGTCCCAATTTTACTATACTATACTGGTCGACCTATGCTTATAATGATTTTTAAATTGTCAATATTTATCAAATTCTTATTCTACTTTTGTATAATATGCATTGTATATTTTTGCCCTACTTCCATGAAATATTGGCCTATCATATATTATGAACTACCTTTCTATGTTTTATGATACTTAAACCCTAAAACAATAAGACTCCAACATTAGTATAATATCATAATTCGCAAGTTAATATAAACCAATCAATATTAAATAATATGGCAATAAACTTAAATTTTTAAATATGATAGACAAAGTGATTGTCACTCACAGATTCACATTTCAATGGATCACTACTTTTCCTCAGCTTACGCCTCATAAACTGAGACTCAGAATCAAGGTCACAAGGGCTCCATTCACCACTTTTGTAACGACAGCCTGGATATTAGATAGAGACAACATTAAACAGATGGCAATGAAAATTACTGGTCTGCTCTATATCTGCCATTAACCATAGAGATTAAAGTCCTACACTTCATGTAATTTATTTTATCGCCCATCTTATAGTATTGTTAAGAGTTAGAAACAAATAACATTGCTATCACATAATTATGTACCATTAAGAGAGAATGGTAAATGCCTGATTATATTGGTGGCTTGAACACACCAACTCCCTCAATGTCAACCAAGCTGGATTCC
>JASKDV010185767.1:0-12053 GCA_032466395.1 Aegires albopunctatus
GTTCATAGTTCCTCTTGAATTTGAATACACCGACTACTGAGCCTTCAGTTGCTGGATTAGAAATTAGATCTAAAATATAGAAAAACATAGTGAGGATACTACATCTAGATCTATCGATCTCTTGGTCTAGATCATAGACAATCCAAGTACTCTTTTTCCACGAGCGAAGCCGGGTACCCAGCTTGTGATAATATAATAGAGCAGCCAGAGGAAATAATTTCACTCACCACCTTTTCATCTCTTCGGGAGAATATGATAATATAGTAGACCAACCATAGGAATTAGTTTCACTCATATTCACCCTTTCATCTCTTCAGGAAAATATGATAATATAGTAGAGTAACCATAGGGATCAATTTCGGTCACATTCACCTTTCATCTCTTCAGGATAATATGATGATATAGTAGAGCAACCAAAGGTATTAGTTTCACTCAAATTAACCCTTTCATCCCTTCAGGAGAATAATATGATAGTATAGTAGAGCAGCCATACGAATTGATTTCAGTCACAATCACCATTTCATCTTTTCAGGAGAATATAATAATTAAGTAGAGTAGTGGTAGGAATTAATTTCACTCATATTCACCATTTCATCTCTTCACGAGAATATGATAATATAGTAGAGCAGCAATAGGGATCAATTTCACTCACATTCAACATTTCATCTCTTCAGCAAAATATGATAACATAGTCGAGCAGCCATGGGAATATATTTCACTCACATTCACCATGTCATCTCCTCACGAGAATATGATAATATAGTAGAGCAGGCATGGAAATTCATTTTTAGTCACATTCACCATTTCATCTCTTCAGGAAAATATGATAATATAGTAGAGCAGCAATACGAATTAATTTCACTTACATTCACCATTACATCTCTTCAGGAGAATATGATAATATAGTAGAGCAGCCATAGGAATTACTTTCACTCACATTCACCGTTTCATCTCTTCAGAAGAATATGATAATATATTAGAGCAGCTGTAATAATTACTTTCAATAACATTCATCATTTCATCTCTTCAGAAGAATATGATAATATAGTAGAGCAGCATGGGAATCAATTTCACTCACATTCAACATTTCATCTCTTCAGCAAAATATGATAATATAGTAGAGCAGCCATAGGAATTACTTTCACTCATATTCACCATTTCATCTCTTCAGGAGAATATGATAATATAGTAGAGCAGCCATAGGAATTACTTTCAGTCACATTCACCATTTCATCTCTTCACGAGAATATGATAATATAGTGGAGCAGCCATAGGAATTACTTTCACTCACATTCACCATTTCATCTCTTCACGAGAATATGATAATATAGTAGAGCAGCCATAGGAATTACTTTCACTCATATTTATCATTTCATCTCTTTACGAGAATATGATAATATAGTAGAGCAGCCATAGGAATTACTTTCACTCACATTCACCATTTCATCTCTTCACGAGAATATGATAATATAGTACAACAGCCAATAGTAATATATTTCACTCACGTTCACCATTTCATCTCGTTCTTGCAATCACCACCCGACATCACAGCTTCCGCTTCGGGTGACGATGGACACTTCGATTTAATAAGGGGCCACTGTCAAGTGAACAGATTTTAAAGGAAACTATCCAAAAATACTCAAGGGGATTTTTTAGAGATTCCGATAGATCTAGCAGCTTTCCTGTACTTTAAAATAGCGGAAAGCCATGGTCACCAGGCGAATACTAATAATAATAATAATAATAATAATAATAATAATAATAATAATAAATGAAAATGTAATTAATTGTTAAATCCAATATTCCTACTATAATCTTTGACTTTTAAGATACATTATCGTATTTTTGTTACCATTCATCTTTCATTGTTTTTTGAAATTTGGACGAAAAAAGATATCCCTGATCATTTCTGATCGTCCAATCACTTTCGTTACTTTTCTGTCATTGGGCTTGCTTATTAAAATTATATATATATATATATATATATATATATATATATGTGTGTGTGTGTGTGTATATATACAGGACCACACGAAGAATCAATTGATAATGAAACACGTTGTATGTTGATATCACTTGAATATTATATCATAGATATAATGACATGCTTGTACATGTATTTAATATACATGTATTACCCTTTCCCTGGCAACAGGGTGTGTTAACTGTAGATTCTATATTATATCATAGTAAAATATACAAGCAACCAATTCTTCTTTCTATTAGTTAGAGACCAATGCTTCGACCTGTGGAGGCAAAGGTCTCAACTTTTGGGTGTCATGAATTTGCATTATAACAGGCCTATACTATTATTATATCAATCTCATAATTTGTCGAGATCAAACAGAAAGACAACGGAAAGATAGACACTCATTATTTTTACATTGTATTCATTTCGTCTAAAGAACCATGCATTAAAATATTGTCACATGATAGTCGCTGAAGTATATCACGTGATAATATGGACTATTGTTTCTTACTAAATTAATCTAGATCTCTAGATCTTGTCAATAAGCTTGTGGGAGAGATCAGTTCTTTACTGACTGTCTTCAAAGGTTGCATTTAGCGACAGGATCCGCGCAGAGTGCTCAATCATGTCTTGTGAAAGCATAATAAGAGGTATGCGTTGATCTGTTTAAAAGATCTAGATCTAGATCTAGATATATTATATAGATCTATATTAGATCTGGTTATTATAATAGATTTCCTAGATCTAGATCTAGATCTAGATATCTAGATAGATCTGATCTAGATCTAGATATCTAGATTCTAGATCATCTAATATTAGATCTAGATTTAGATCTAGACTGTATACTATCTTATAGTCAATGAACCCCTTAGAAATATACACAACTAGAATATGATCAGGGGACTGAAGCTTGTTTAGCCTTTGGTTTGGCGAGAGACCCAATTAATTGATCTTGCTAACTTGCCCCTGTACTAGATCTAGATCTAGTGTCGTAAGTTTACAATGGTGATTAACTTTATACTTATAATGACTATAGGGTGCGTAAAGCGTCTAGATGAGGTGACACCCAGATTTGACATGCCTAGGCAAGGCACACAGAGTTTCGACATTGTAAAGCGCCGAGGTGAGGCTACTCACAGATTTGACGTGCATAGTGCCGCTGAGTCTGTTGGTGTGTGAGATTGCCATTTCGCCTGAGCCTGAGACTAAGACTGTTATCATGATGTTGGCAGCTGACAATGGTTGACACTATTTACTGACAGACTCGAAACACCAGGCCTTGGCATGTAACAGGCGAAATGCCATGACAGGTTTTCCTGTTCCACAAAACATCTAAACATCTCACCTGGGCCGTTTCCCATTCCACATAAAACTTTTGCAAAAACCATTCATAACTTTATAATCTAGACTTTCTTGAAGAATATGAAGTGATAAATCATTGTGTTATCTGATGATACCATTTTTCACCACCACTTCAACCAACCTTTGAAAGAAAAAGTAGAGAAATACTGCGGCCTTATAAATCATATTTGTAGATGAAATGTAACAATGTCTCTCTTGTTCCCATTGCAGTGGTTCCCAAACTTTTTTACATGGCAGCACGATTTCGAGCAACTTAAAATTTGACAGCACCCCAAACTAAACATTCAGTGTTACCTCATAATAATTCACTAACTTATTTATCGCAATATACGCCACTAAATAATTTTGTTCATGTTAACCATTTTGAACTAACAAAATATGCATTTATAATTGTTGCTGTATTCCTAAACTGCAACATCCGCGCATGCACAGAATCCAGGCGAGTTCTGGGCAAAAAAGCACCCAGACGAGGCGATACTAAGAATGGACATTGTATGCGAAGCGCCTAGGCGAGGTGATGTACTAATTCGACATGCGAAACATCTAGGCGAGGCGAGAACTCATTTCATATTCTTATTGGGGCTGCATAACTTCCGCTTGTGCAGATTCTCTTTCGTCTAATATTGGGGCAAAAGCTGATAGCTGATTTTATTAACTTGCCCAAGTAGCAATGGCATTGAATTGGAGCCGCACTATTCGGCTCGTATGGATTCTCCTTCTAAATCTATGATGTGGGACCTACCCCCATTGACATAGAGCCACAAATTTTAAAGTAAAAACACCATTCCTGATTTTAAAAGTAACTGATATAAAGAGAAAACAACTTTCATTTCCATGTCTTACATTCACACAAATTTGGCTCAATGAAAATAGTGAGCTGAATATCAGGCTCTTTGTCACTGCTGCAGTTTGAATCCAAAATGCAGAATATTTATCTTTATAATACTCATTAATATTCTGCGTTTTGGATTCAAACGGCAGACTGGACATACTTATCACTGGGAGTACATTCACTCTAGATCTACTAAATCCAGATCTAGGATAATGGATTTGAAATCTAGCCGTGATCTAATTTGATATTCCTAACCCCCTGTCCCTCACCTTAGCTATAATGGCCTTTCCTCATTCTCTGTTTTTATTCATTTAACAGTTGTAAAACTAAAACTTCCTTGTGAATCATACACCAGTCTTGTCCTTGATTACGATTTTTCAAACTCTCTGGGTACCGAGTCAGTCATTTTTGATACTTTATTTTAGAATCGATAAATTACCTTTAACATTATCGATAAAATTATATGCTAGCCTTGAAATCATTTATTCAAAAGGACTTTGTTGCATTTCTCTTATTATTCTACACAACATAATTTTCCTTTACAGATATCTCAGACATCCATTCTCGACTGTTTAACCATCGAGCTGCTCTTCAAGGACTAGCAAGTAACTTTGTGAAAGAGTTTGAGGTCAGCATATAGATAATAAATAATAATTTTGTAATATATGTTTTTTATTAAAAAAAGAACCCAACCCCATTTGATCATGTCACAATATGATGCATTTCTATTTTTTAAGTTTTTCCACCTAAAATTCGGTATCAGGTAATAATATTACATAACGTTTGCGTGAACAATTTGAAAGTGATGCAATAAGGCAGTGTTTCCCAAACACCGTGCCGCAGCACAGTACCGGCACAGATCTCATCTACCGTGCCGCGAAGTAATCAGCCTGACAACCTAAAAAAGACTAGATCAAGTTACATAAGCAACTTAGCTGCTTCGTTATGTCTTGTTAAAAGCAGTTCACTTGTCTACTATTTTATCTAGAGTTAAGCATTTTGTCAACAGTTTGTCAAGTTGTATTATTAAACGGTATAAGTTTAATGCATACATTTTTGCATCTATTGGCGCGGCTCTTCGACCATCAGCAAATTTGCGGTACCTAGTCAGGACTGCAACGCAACCAAGAAGTAAATAAATAAATAAATAAAAACGATTGATCGGAAAATTATGAAAATACAGGCGCATTCTCCTGCAATATGAACGTGTTTTATCCGATGTATAAATGTATCTACTGAATGTACGAAAACATTAGTGAAAATAGTTTATGCTCCAAAATTCAATTCCCTTATAACATATGTATTGGCCAGAGAGAAGGTGCGGTGAGCCCAGGGAGAAAAAAGGACTCCTTGGTGCCCCTGAGCATAGCTGTCTAGAAAAAAGACAGCTGTGCCTTGAATGCCGGATGTTCCTAGGCTTAAACTTTCCTAGCCTTAACGTTATCATGCTACTGCTGCTGATGGGGTACTTACTATCAATGGAAGGTTCAATAAAATAAAAGGTTTTTGCTTCTCTACAATTAATTAACGAAATCCTATTAGTTTCCAAGATAGATCTAGTATAAAAAGAACAAAAAGAAGTGGTGAATGAAATACTAAAACTCAAAACTTGACAAATGAAGTCCTGAATTTTCGAGGTGATCTGCAAAAATACGGATGCTTAATATGTTCCTTTATTGTTGCATACAAAGGTGTGATGATTGTCAAAAAGGAAGGTGCTAATCGGCGTAAATGGTCTTTTAGAAAGTCTTGTCACTTAAAAAAAAAAAAAATAGAAATAGTATGAATGATTTCGTAATTGCCTCAAAAATATATTGTGATTGACTAAGCAAGAAAATTAGATAGATATATTTACGAAACTCAGTTGTCTGATCACCAATATGCAATGCAAAGAAGAAATGTCCATGGATAAGAGAAAGAAAATAATACTTTATGTAAGAACATAGTGAAGAAATCTGGTGATTTGAATGTGTTTCCATTGGTCTGCAAAAGCAGTGTCAAACAATGATTCCAAATATTGTAGAGCATTAAAATTTGATATATTTTTTCTTGAGATAAAAGATCAAAGATTATTTCCACCAATTCAATATAAACAGATTTAATAGCTAAGAATGAAATAAATGAACAAGCAATTAAATTCATGTAAAGCTATCCAAGTGCTTCTACAGTTCTCAACCTCATTTATTAGAATTTGGTCTTTTACCATCAAATAATACTTTTAAAATAGGCTTCAGAATCAGATTGTTGAAGTAGATGTGATGGTAAGCCTGTGCCTTCTCTCTCACTTACAACCAAACATGGAAACATGGCACAAAGACTAAGACTCAACTAGGGCAGAATCTATATTGTGGGTGTGGGTTTTTTTTTCAATTTATCCCTCGAACAGCTGCTGATTAGCTTTAATACGAGGGGGAATCTAAATTAATGTATAATGTAAACATTTCATATAATTTATTCACTTTTATTGAAACTATCGACATTTTCATCAATGACATAGAATAACATTATAAGGCCTATCTATATATATCTATAATCTTCCATAAGCATGCTAATAAGTATTCAAATATTATTTAGTATGCGTAGATTCTTTTCTGTTTTTTTACAGTTTAGGAATAAAGCAACAATTACAAATGCATATTTTGTTGGTTCAAAATGATTAACATTAACAACCTTCTTTAGTGGTACATATTGCGATAAGTAAATGAAATATTATGTGATAACACTGAATGTTAGGTTTGGGGTGCCATCAAATTTTAAGCTGCTCGAAACGGTGCTGCCGTGTAAAAAAGTTTGGGAACCACTGCAGTAAGGGAACAAGAGAGACATTGTTACATTTCATCTCCAAATATGATTATAAGGTCGCAGTATTTCTCTACTTTTACTTTCAAAGATTGGTTGAAGTGGCAGTGAAAAATGGTATCATCAGATAACACGTTAATGATTTATATCACTTCATGTTCTTCAAGAAAGTCTAGATTATTTTGCTTTAAGTTTTGGTTTTGGGAAATTAAGAACCAATACTAGTACTGTTTACAAACATTTGGATAATTAGTTTGCCAGCTGCGCAAAGATTTCTGATGGCTGATTGAACATTTATTTGAAAACATTTCCTTGAAAGCACATATAAGTCAAAACATTTGTATTTTTGCTTGTTTGTATTTGAACGCATTCACCATATTCTTTGATTTCAGGGTAATTGTTGAAAGAAAAAAAAATTGCTTTACTTAAAGTTTTGTTTCTTTTTTCTTTCCTTATTTTATTTTATTTTTAATTTTTCAGGAAAAAAGAGGGGATAACGACCTGCAATCACTGTCAAAGACTTTGGATGTTGCTATTGAATGTAGAGATCATGCTCTGCCTTATGTTCTTGAAAACATTGGCTCAGGCTTAAAATCATTGAGTGAAGAAGGTGAGCCAAATATTTAATGATTTTACAATTATTAAGATTGATTGATATACGGTGATGTACTGCTTACATGATAAAACAAAGGCTTATTATTAACACAAATTAATGTAGGGTGCAGAAAAGGTGGTTCCTAACTCAGGTACTGACAAATACTCTTAGATAATTAGTTTAAACTTTAACTTGCTTCCCCCTTTCAACCCTATGTAATTCCCATTGCCAACGATCTGACTGAAGACAATGTTAGCCTGTAAAGGGTTAATAAAATGCGTAAAACTGAAGTGTTACCATTTACAAAGTCCTTCAAGTTTTGATTCAGCAAAGCAATGGCTTTATTTCTTGTTATCTAGACATGCCAACCACAATCAAAAACTTTAAGGGAGACTGGAGATTTGGAAGAAAATCAGGAAACTCAAAATCTAAGTCATCATGATCCCTCATAATACAACTTTTAATCAATAAGACCCAAGAGCAGTTGGTAGTGTGCTTTCGGTAGAGGAGGTAGTTTTTATATGTCCTGTCCATTTCCAGGCTGTGCTACCATCTATAACAGATCTATATCATCAAGTACTACTGACATTATGTAAGGTTCAGCTGCCTGAAATAGGCAGATGTTGGTGATTGGAGATTGGGAGGTTGACCTTCAAATCGTACATCTCCGTACCCAACATGTGTGTCAATTTATTACTCAGTCTTTTACCCTGATCAGACTAAATGGAGGAAAATTATGTTGTCAGAAGCGATTGATAACCTTGCAATGAAATGCCATGTTGAATTTAAGAACTTGATATTTTTTTAAGAAATATATGACCATGACACCCTTGTCGTGCACATCCAGTAATCACATGAATACCAAATTTAGCAATACATTTCTTTTACATTAATGATAATAATAATAATAATCATAATACAGTTGAACCAGGTGAAACTGAAATCGAATATACTGAAATCCCTGTTAAACTGAAATATTTTACGGCTGGTCGAGAACAGAAATCGCAGAAATTATTGGTCAAAAGTCAAAAACGGACACTGGCCACTAAGGAAATAATACAAAAAAGGAAGACTGAAAGAAAACATAATAAAGAAACCATTGTAACGCAGTGAATGGCTGTCCCAAGCCTTCATGGCTAATGCAGCGTTTCCTTTCCATTGACGTGATTAATTCCCAAAACACTATGTTACATAGCATATTTTAGTGATATTGCGTCATTATCGGTTTACCAAAATTTGTAGAATTTTTTTTGATTTTCAGAATAAGCTAGTTAAAGTTAAAGAACTCATTTATATAGCGCCCTACCCAAGGAACCTCAGCTCTAAGCACTTTACAATGACTTTCAACTGTTATAATAATAATAATAATAATAATAATAATAGTAATAATAATAATAATAATAATAATAATAATAATCATAATATTAGTAATAATAATAATAATAGTAATAATAATAGTAATAATAATAATAATAATAATAATATTATTAATATTAATATTATATACTCATAATCAGACTTGTAAAATTCACATAAAAATAATAATATACTTTTGGTACGGCATAAATATAATCTTATTACATTAATACATACATTTTACATATATACTACATACAAATATATCTATATTTTTACATATTATAAATACAAACGCACATACATCCATAATTGCATACACACATAATACTTACATACATATTACATTCCTACCTACATTATATAATAATATAAAATGTAAAATCTATAGGCTATATATTATATATTACCACAATTAAATAAAGTCTTGTTTTTTTATTCAGGTTTCACATGATATACATGTATATATTTCCTTCTATGAACTATATCCGAAGGTCCTTAGAATTTTATCCATTTCTTCATTGCAGTCAAGAAAACAGAATTGGAAAGCAATAGAATTTTGAAGGAGTCAGAGAGCAAGAAGGTATGTTATTTATTCAAAGTCTTAAAAATATCACATGGTTTATGTAAAAAGAGGGCTTTGGTTGAATAATAACAATAATAATAATACATATTTATATAGCTTCAACATAGAACCAGGGCCATGAGCTATTGATTCTTACTGCTAATGCACTTTACAGGAGGGGGAGCGGATAGCTCAGTGGTTAAGGCGCTCGACTACCACGCCAAAGGTCCCTGGTGCAAACCCGTGCAGGCATGAATTTGAAATCCAAAATGTTTTCGGGTTTCCCTCTGCCCCCTTATCCTTAAGTTGCTAGGATAAAGAGGAGGTCCCATGTGTGTATATGTAATATATGCATGTAAAAGAACCCTTGGCTGTTTACAAGGCAGTCTAGGATAACCCTGATATCACCAAAGTAGTGGACATGGGTAAAATTCAATACAACAACAACAGCAGAGGATTCCTGACAGGTTGTTGATTATAATGTCCTTCTTAATTCTACGATGGGCATTATATAAGGTGCTGGCTAATGAAAGGTGCCTTCCTGCAGCATATTAACAAGATCTGATCCTACTTTTAAGCTGGCGCTCGTTTTAAACACTAGTACTGTGTAACGTGCATTTAATGAGCCTTGCCTTTGCAACTTTGTGCCCTAGCATGAATTGAATACATACCTGAAATAACTCATTCAGTCCGGTCCCTGGCAGCCTGTCAGGTGCTCAGAAACTACCATTTTTATGCTAACTTTCAAAATTCTATTTTAGGAAACATTACAAACAAGAGGGTCGTTCTAATATTATAATACCATGGCAGGTTAAGCCGTACGATGTGGTTAATACACGAAACCAAGTGTACTTGGTCTTAGGGCTGAACGCTATATTCGCCGAAGCCGAGTATACTCGGTCTTAAGACTCATTCAGTGCTATTGATGAGTTTTCTCGCTGGCCATAAGCCCTGCCCATTTACTTCTGACGAGTATTCTCGCATTTGAATTTGACTTTGCTCTATCCAAAAATATACATTTTCATCCAATCCAACAAATTTAACGTTAGCAAAAGGCATCCTGGGTAGGATTGTTCTTTCTTTCTCTTGTCATTGATACCAGGAATTTTGATGTTATTTTAATTATTTGTTTTCCAAATATAGCCCAACTTTTCTCCACCATAGGAACATCATGCTGCTCGGTATATTGGGGGCGTTCACTGATATTGGGCTCAGCACTGAATGAGTTAATGCAAAGCTCGCAGCTATTCTCATTCGTTAATCTCTTGTCTATACTCACGATTCGTTCTTGTTAATTTTGTATTCAGAATTCTATTTAATAATAATAATAATAGTAGTACAATAATGTAGTTAAAGCAAAGAAGTTGTTCATAATGATAACATCTCTTTTTCTATTTGCCAGGAGTGGTTAGAATCCCAACGAGAACGTCGAAAGGAAGTGTGGCAAAGTTTTATGGCAACGCAGGTTACGAGAAGTGACCTAGTTGACAAGGACTACGAAAAGCGGGTAGCGGCATTGAATAAACATTACATTGAATTAGAGGAGAAGGTCAAAGGCAGCGGCAAAGTTGTGTTGTGACAGACTATTGGATATAGATGGAGTGCAAAACAATAATTATGACCGTGATTTATTTGGGATCATTCTCATAGGAGAGGATTTTTTTCCTTTTTAACTCATCTTGTATATTCGGGATGGCAGCTTCTTTATTGAGGCAAATATTAAGTGGGTGTTATGATTATGGACATTCATTGCTTTTTCAATCATATTTTCATATAAATCTATAAAGTAAAGAGTGTAAAGTTGAATATCATATTAATATAAATACTCTCTTTTAAATCTAGGTTATTCATTCACACCAAGCATTATATTCAAGTAATAATCATAAAGCTCAGATATTGACAGCAACAAATCAGGCATCTAGAAACCACTATTTTTTCAGCTTGCTTCTTAATTGTGACAACTTTAGTCAATTGTAGCTGTTCCATTTAAGCTGTGTGTACAGTTTCATTGCAACACACATATATTATTATTTGAATTGTAACATAAAAGGCATACGATGTGTTCATCATACCTTTGATAGTCAATATTTATAGTGTGTGTTGGATCTTGCGGGAGTTTGTCATTATGTGTAGCAGCAGCAGGAATGAGACCCCAGCAATAATTATAGAGAGTTATAAATTATAATGTATTGTTTTCCCTTTCACTTTCTCATTTGATTATTTAAAAATGGTCGAGTTGTCAGAACGGTTCGCTCATGACCAGTTGGCTGTAAATTAGATTCCTGTTAGAACATGGTATGAAGTTTAGTTCTGGGAAAAGTATATTTACAAGGACTTTTCTCACTGCACTTAAATGTAAAAATAGCACCTGGTGTAGATTAAATAATTGTAAATGTAAGGCCACAGATGAGTATGAATAGAATGAAAGAACAGAATGTATAAATAACTACTAGATTAAACAACAGTGGCCCTGATTATATATCCATCTGTCTTAATTGGTATGTTCCAGCTAGAGCATTAAGGTCATCAAATGATACCACAATACTTTTAAAGCCAGATCGAAATCTTAAAGCTT
>JASKDV010185778.1:0-12053 GCA_032466395.1 Aegires albopunctatus
CAGAGCTTTATATAACAATTTAGAATGCGATTGAAATATACAATATTAAAATAAGAATTACATTGTCTAGAATACTGCTGTTATGATGATGATGAAAATTCTTTATCACGGTCTCGATAATATATGGTGTTTAGTTTTGTATTGTATGATTTTCTATTCAGATATTCCGGATAATCCAAAGAAAGTCATTGCTACCATCAACACACCAGTAGTTGCTCTTTGTTCTGGAGGAAATTCTGTGATTGATATGCACTGTGATGTTCCTAAAGATAGCATCAATTCTAAACCAAACGTGATTGTTCAAGGTCTTGGTTATGATAATATACAACCAGTTAATATTGAAGACAAATGTGAAGATTTGAGATATCAGTTTTACATTAACCCTAACAGCAGCGGAATCTACACATTGAAGTGTGTGGCATCATATGTTTTGACAGGACAAATCACAGAAAATGATACAATGGTTACCGTTCTGGGTTAGTAATCATTTTTCATATTCATAGTTATTATGCGTGTCGTCTTTCGTTTCTTTTTTCTCTCTCTCACACTATATTCTCTAATTTGACACATAATTAAAACAGAAAATAGTGCAACTGCATTATGATGATTATGAAGTATTGTAGATGTAGTTGAAGGAACAGAGGCAGACATCAGGGCAAGAATATCAAAGGCCAGGAATGCATTCATCTTGGGCAAAGTTTGAAAAGATAGTACTATCTCAACACTGACCAAATATAGGCTTTTCAACTCGAAACGTTAAACCGGTATTGCTGTACGGTTGTGAGACGTGGAAGTTCACCAAAGTTCTCCTCAACAATCTTCTGACCTTTGTAAACGCTTGCGTGAGGAAGTTATTGAAAATCAGATGGTGGGATAGAATTTGGAATTCGGAGCTATGGGGAAGAACGGGACAGAAGAGGATTGCACATATGATGATCAAACTCAACATACAGATTGTAGAAAATTGTTAGTATTATAATATGCTGTATATGTCCTTTAAAAGACAGGCGTGTGTTGGCTCTGTTCGGCTTGATAGACCATCTGGCGGCTACGCCAAGGCAATGTGTTTTTGGGAAGACGTGTGGTTGCAATGTGGTTTTAGGAAGATGTGTGGTTGCTTAAGCACACTCCCATCCCCTCCACAGAATAAAATATATACTGAGTGCCACTAAAATCGCAACTTGTTGTTATACTTCACTTGTGAACAGTTGCGTTTTTAATGTAACTCAGTATAGATTAATTTATTCTCGTGATTAAGGCTGTGTGGTTGTTGTTTTTTTCAAAGTAATATAATAAGGATTCGAGCATACAATATTATAAAGGCCAACGAAAGCGATATGTGGTTATCATTCTCCAATAAATCAAGTTGGGTAACGACATTCCAACTTTACAATTCATTTCTTACTAAAATTTGGCTGAATAAAATTTCAGAAAAAATGAAAGTCAGAATAGAAACAGAAGTAAATTAAATTTATTTTAGTTTGCTGCTTCATAATATTCGTATTAGTGATTACGGATATATTTAATACATATTAATGATAACAAAAATAATTTTAAAAATTATTTATTCATTGGCCCTTTTGTTGCGGTACACATGTACATGGGAGTAAATATTGAATGAAGGAACATCACAAATCTGAGATATGCAGATGACACAGGACTCTTAGCAGACAACATCACCAGCTTGAGAAGAATCCTCCACAGGGTAGATCAAACAGGGAAAAAAATTGGTCTTAAGCTGAATGCTAAGAAAACAAAAGTTATGCATCTTGGACAGGAAAGACCTGATACAAAATTACAAATTGACAATGTCCAATTAGAAGAAGTTAAAGATTTCAAGTATCTTGGGTCAATTAAGTCAAATGACGAAATCTGCTCTAAAGATGTGAAGACAGGAATCAGTATGGCAATAAGAAAAAGGACTAGTCTGAACAACATCTGGAAAAACAGAAATATTCCAACTTCACTGAAAATTAATACCCTGAGATGCCTCATATGGCCAATTGCCATTTATGGTTGCGAAGCCTGGACTCTCAAAAAAACAAGATACAAACAGACTGCTCAGAGTAAAGAACTAATAAAGTGTACTAGAAGAGTTTGGCATTCAAATGGAACTGAATGCAGAGATAAACAAAGGGAAACTAAGATATGTTGGCCATGCAATAAGACCTACTTGATGTCAACAGTACTGCAGGGAAAGATAGAGGGAAGAAGAAAAAGAAGAAGACCATCGGTATCATATCTCTCCAATCTGAAGGACATTACAGGGATGCAATTGCACGAAGTGGTTGATAAGACCAACAACCGAAAAGAATGGCGTCGGGTTGTCAACAACGGCAGCGGTGATGCTGAAAGGTGCCATGTGAGGTGTGACGCATGTGCAATGTAGACTGAGGAAGCGTAGCTGCTCAAGTTGAATTTTAATATTGTAAGCATCTATCATTTTAAGGGTGAACATTTACACCATTGTCTATATCTACTTGGCCATTGAAACTACTTTTTTTCATAGATCAATAGTTTTGCATGACATGGTTCATTGATTCATTGATACTTAACCATTGTGTCATCAGTAATATAGTGGTTAGCGTAGGGGCTAAAATTCAGGAGACTTTTTAGAGCTGTGTTTTTTCTTTCAATATTATTATTATTTTTTCCAAAATTTCAAATAATTTCGATATACCCTTACAGGCTTGTGAAATCATATGAAAAGAAAACTCGCTAGGAATTAACTCTAGTATATTAATAGCAATATTTGTATCTGTTGGCGTCAAAATAACAGCATCACACGTTCTATAGGATATCTACATGTAACTGCTAATAATTTCTTATTCCTGATACATTTCTTGTCTCATTTTATGTTGTCCTCAGAACCCCCCTCATTGGCTCCAGCCATGTTTATAGATAGTCAAACGCCCATAATGGAAGGACAGATAGTGGACGTCATCAGAGATCAGGCATCTCAGGTCAAATGTCAAGTCCAAGGGGGTTTCCCACCAGTCACCAAAATCAACATGGTGTGTTCAGGAAGTCTGTATGAAAACAATGGAAATCAGTTGACTCAAAGTATAACTATGGAAAAGATCAACAACAAAAATGTATGTAGTTGTACAGCTGAACATGTATCTGGATGTTATGACAAGTCTTCTCAATTTACCTTTAATGTTCAGTGTAAGTCAAGAAATTATTGGGTTATATCAATAAGCTTTAGAATAACTGATAAACTTCATTATATGCTTTACATTGTATATAACTTGAAAATGTATTTGCATTACTAAAGAATGGGTTATTATTTATTATTTGTTGCTAGAAATAGAGCTGTTTTCAGAGCAGCACCAATTTTGTAATTGTCGAGAAGTTGGAGGGGAGACATCTGTATATTGGGAGGAACAGATTCTGGGTATGCGCCATCAAGACTGATCCGACATATTTCAAATAGTTACACTCTTATCCTAAACCCTATCTCACATATGACACTATTTCAGGCATTAAAACAAAAATTCTATAAGTTGAAATTTGCTAACTCAACAATTTATTCCAGTAAGGAATGATGAATGATGTATGTTGCAAAGTGGGTTGCGTCGGATTAGCTAAGTTCCGATAATCACAACCAACTATGCGGATTACTGAGAAATAAAGAAAAGCCACCATTCAACAAGAATTCCACAGTGCACTTTTACTCTGCGCTCTCCTTGATTTCGAAAAGCTGCAATCTTCCTTGGCTCTCCCCCAAGGGTACTACAAGTAAAACTAATTATTATACCTTCATGCTATACACACTCACAGATTCATTAACAATAAGACATGAATTAGTTCAATTTCTCTAATTCAACATTTATTCCTTAGAGCGAGGAATATGAAATTCACAATTGCATTATTATAATAAGAAACTAAATTATTCAATTTACTTCATTCACTAGCCCTAGAATTTACATTTTAATACTTACGCAAATAATTCTGTTAAATCCAGTAATTCAGCTCACTAAAATTATCTTTACTAATATGACATCCTTAACATCAATATTTCATATGATTATAAAGAAGGACTTAACTCAATAAATTCATAAAACCTTTTCCTATTGAAAAGCTTATTTAGGATGGACCAACGGTTCAATTAGGTCATCAGACCGGACTATATTTCTCCTTTTCTCTCCATGGATCACATCCGTCATTGAGAGTAACGATAAGGACAGACAACTAGATCCACATCATGGGAACATCGGAAGTCAGGACTCTAGATCTAAATCTAGCCAATCTCTCTCCTCGATCCAAATTTATCTCCAGCCCAAGCTTGGTCCCTATAAAACAAAGTAGAAATAACTAAATCTAAACTATTTGAAATTACAATTTAATCTGTAAGAAATATATTACAAACCTTAATTCACCACACATCATAATTTCCCAATGACATCTAATATCACCAAAACAAGCAAGTTACTTTACTGAAACAATGTCATAACTTTTAACAGCTAGTTCTATAAAATCAAGGATTGATTATCTACACAATACATTCTACAATAATAGACCAACTTTAATTCTAGATATATGGAATCTCTTAACTATTTAAAGGGAATCATTACCTAGGAACACATTCCTACAACATGAGGCAATTGATTAAAGGAATCATAATTCAGAAGCACACTCCTATAACAAGATGCAAAGGCTAGTCTTGGGAATGGACTCTCACCGCATGTCTGGTCTCTTCGAAGGTCCCAAATAAAAGAATGAATTTTCACTAACCGTTTCTATCACCAGACAATCAATGACGAACTACCACACTATTGATTACGTCATAAACATATTAAGGATAATTTTTAAAAATTCACATAAAGCTATACTTTCAAAATAAAAGATGAGTGCCACTATTAATTGACAATGTCATGATGAAAGGATGAAAGATTATTCAAAAATCCTACTCTTAACCTCTACATTAGAATGGACATATCAGGAAACAGACTCTCAGTCTAAACCATTGCTCTAATCCAGATCTGCCAATAATGGAATTAGATGAACCTACTAATCCATCATTAATAAGGATTAAAAAAAATAAAAAAATGATCAACTCTAGATGATTAAATCAGAGGTTAAATAGAGTCTAACCTTAGGATTGTACTCTAGGCATATTCCTGACCAAACATTTGCAAGAGGAATAAGGACCAAATAAGTCCGATTACTTTTAAGTAATTCTAGACGTATTTATAGATATATCTAGTAATTATACTCAATAAAGAATCAATATGAATTAACTTTAACTAAATAATAGATCCATTCGGAGAGATCAATTGATTTGATAAATGCCTCACATCCCAAGATAGTTCTCTAATCTTGTAATACTCCCTTCCAGTTAATATTCCAATCAAGAAATGGATATTTGATGAGTCGAGAATTGCCTATCTAGGTCGACTATTGATCATAATCAATTTCCATATTCTTCCAACCATGAACATATTTAATCTAATTATAATAAAGAGATTGTCAGGATAATCACTAATAACTTAACCCAGGATTTCCATGTTACCAACAAGATACTCAAGTTTCAGATTTGATTTTCTAAATCAAATATAAGGATAAAAAGTCATGGGGAGATAACTCAATGAACATGATATCCATGGACATTTCCGAATGCTACCTTCCTTTGCCAAGTTGATTACCCTCCTGGACCATATCTAAATAGATCCAGATCCACCTGCAGACATGGTGGAATATCAATACTTCTCCACGATGCAGTCATCAATTAACCATAGGACTCTACATCGACTAGACATGAAACTAGAGCTAGTTGTCAGATGGAATCACCAGATCTCTACAAGCATTATATCCATCCGAGCCGAGTCGGTTGAATTCAGGCTTCACCTGGTTCTGCCTGGAATCCTAAGAAATACAGAAACAGAAAAACCACTAAACTTCGAACCTGGATTAGAGTTACTCTTCAAAATACATATAACAATATTAACAAGCCAATGAAACCACGTTGCAAGAAGTTATATTTACATTTCTTACATTGGCTCAATCAACTTCTAACAAAGATCACTTTAACCACACAAGAACTAAAACTCTTGATCTAGATCTATGCGATTCATTCCCTAAAGGAGAAAAACCCAGCTGGACAACATTCCCTCACTTTCCTAAGGAACCAACGTCGAACCAAGCACAAGCGGGAATCGAAATATTTCCATTGAAAACCGACTTTCTCACCACTCGACCATGACGTCACAGCACAATAATCATCCATGAATCGGTGTAGCGAATGTAAGTTATATCACAAAAGACTTTAATATTCAATAAAGACTTCTGAATTGTCGATCCATTTTTTTCTATCCCCAGATGGTAGTAGTATAACCAACTACACTGTATCAACATCCACACAACTAGTGACAGTAGGAGATGCTACCAATACAACCAACTCTAATTCAAGTACTCTGGAAGTCAATGATGGAACTAGGGTCAGCTTTGTGTGTGAAGGAGAAGGAAATCCAAGACCTGATGTTAAGGTCAAAAGTCAAAGGTCAGCCTTTCCCATTCAAGGTCATTTGAATCAAACGGGACAGTATGTGAACCAGGCTGTGATTACCAAAACTATGACATGTAAAGATACAGCTTTTTATGACTGTAAAGTCTCAAACAATATTGGAGATTCTAGGGATGAAGCCATTCTCATCTTAGTGAAATGTGAGTATTAAGTTGTTCCATATTCTTTTAAAGCCAATATAATTAATAGTGAACTTGATTAGTCCTTATGATAATTAACTCACTGAAAGAGCATTTGCGTAGCAACAATCTTACCGAATCTTTCCAGTTTGCTTATCGAATTAATCATAGCACCAATAGTGCATTGTTAAGAATTGTAAATTATTTATTGACCTCGTGTGATAATGGCAAAGTTTCACTTCTTACGCCACTTTATTTATCAGCCGCATGCCATGCAAGAACCATGCTATTCTGCTTGAGCGACTTCATACGATCTTTGGTATTCAGGACATCGTTTTAGACTGGTTTAAGTAGAACCTTCCTGGAAGTGTGCAGAATGTGTTGAACGGCAACACATACTCTGACAAACTACCCTTAACGTATCTGCTCCACAGGGTTCGGTTCTAGGTCCAGTGCTTTATACTCTTTACTCTTTGCCACATTTATATGTACGCTGACAACGCCAAGCTTTTTATAGGCAGTACTCCATCAGAGCTTCCATCCCTCATGGAGAACATGGAAAATGAAACTTCTGTCACAGCGTGGATGAACAAAACTAAATTGAAATTTAATGACGATAAAACTGAGGTGTTCCTTTGAGCCGATTATCAAGAAATTTCAAAGGTGAAGTAGTCCTCTCTCAATCGCAGATATCACCGCTCCATTTTGAGAATAAAAAGTGAACAAATGTGGGCGTAGTTTATCTCGACAGTTGTCCTTCAATGGACTGTCATATTAACCATATGTATAAGTGATCAACTTTGAACTTAAAAAAATCTCACAAATGAAATTCTTCACCTCATTCGATTCTCTGAAGACACTGGTAACATCTCTGATTCATTCTCGGCCCCGATTACTATACTTTTTTACTTGTGGGTATCGCAGACTGTAGAATTAAGAAAACTCCGAAGAGTTCAAAATAATGATGCAAGACTTGTCTTTGAAAATCCACGTTAAAAATGAATTCACAAGAAATGTTAAGATCTCTTCATTGGTTGCCTGATAGAGTACAAAGTTTATCTTTTTCTTTTTTTATATAATTCGTTCGACCTTTAGTGTCCCTTGTATATTAGAGATATACTAAATCCATGAACTTGAACTTGAAGCTGATATTGGCACAGATCTCTAGGAGTTCTCTTCGCCAGGCTGTATTGTGTGCAGTTACCGTTTCCTGTTTTTAATGCTGTTCGGGCTGAGTTGAGGGGTTATAATATAACATATCCTGTTTTTTAATTTTTTTTTTCCCAATGACTATCGAGTCTGTCTTTGATAACATTCAGCGATGGTGCGCTGACGATTGTCTCCGACAAACTATTTCACAAACCAGACGCCCTGACAGAGAAGCTGTGTTTCCGGACGTTTGCGCTTGCTCTTTATGCAATTAACTGTTTAGAGTGGCATCTTCTAGTATTCTAGTACCGGACGCACGAGGGCCTTGTGTTCGGTCACTTTTATTGATTGGTTACTCGTTTTGAGGTTACTCATCAGAAAGCCGAGTGTCTTATTGGCCATATTTGTTGTTATGTTTTGGATTTGTAAGTTCCACCGCAGATTGCTGCACCTCTTCTAATTGCTGGTCGTAGTAGGTATGGTAGTCGTTGGGTGGAGCAACAACGAGATATATGTAAAACCAAACATTTCGCTGGAATAAACGATAATTTCCACTGACCTACCCACAATGCAAGACAATTTAGATCCTCTTGTAACAATGTATGATTCAGGTTGGTGATAATTTTGTGGTTGCTAGCGGTATTATCGGCAAATAATCTAGAGGTGCAAGTCCGTCGGTTTAGCAGGTTGTTTATGTAAAGGAGGAAAAGCAGCGGTCCGAGCAGAGACCCCTGCGGCACTTCTGATTCAACTGCTATAATATATACTTGGACATTTCTCCATTTACCACAGCGACCCGTTTCCACTCCGATAAAAACTGTGTGATCCAAGTGTTAATTTTTCCTGTTATGCCGTATCTTCTTAACTTTGTCAAAGGCATTAGGAAAATTAAAAAGTATTATATCTTCCTTGAGGGATTCCTGATGTTACTTCATGCTATTTCGATGCTGATTTGTTGACGACCACCAGCTACTTTTTGTTTGTCAGGTAATCACTGATCCATTCAATAATTTCTTCGCCAATCTCATGTGTTCCTCTAGTTATTTCAAAAGGCATTTATTGGGTACAGTGTCAAAAGCCTTTTGATAGTCAATATAAATGGATTCTATATTATATAATTACCACAATCGATTTCCTCGGTCCATTTATCGCATACGTTCAGCAACAGGAGAGTCGCGAATCTTCCGCCCATAACCCATATTGTTGTTCTGATAGCATGCCATTGTTTGGAAGATGGTTAATGATAATTTTATTATCTCTTATTAGCCTCTCCACTAACTTACAAACAATTAATCTTAGACTAACAGGTCTGTAATTGCCAACGATAGATCGCCTTCCTTTTTAAAATATGGCGTTTATTCTTGCAGGTTTCCAATCTTCGGGCACCTTCCTCTCTTCCAAAAATCTTTCATTTATTCTCTTTATAGTAAAAGCCATATGATTTACAAGGTCATTCAGCAACATTGTATTTATTCTATCCATTCGAGGAGCCATGTCTGTTTATCGTTCTTTCACAGATCATCACTTATGTAAATACCTCTTCCGTAGTCTTTTCCCACTTAATTTTTGTATTGATTTTCTATATAGTTGGTATTTCGCCAAGAGGCTCTTTAGTAAATGCACTGCTAAGGAAATTTGCCTACATCTTTGCTTTCTCTTCGCAATTATCAGTTTTCTCAGATTTGGACGCTTGGTTTTAAGCACAAATCGCTAATATTGGTTCTTGTTTACCTTTTTGAATTTACATAGAACCATAACTTTTTGGATTCGTTTTTGCACACCTTGCAATGTCATATTCAACTTGTACCTGGTGGCAGAAAAGAGTTCAATGTTGTTGTATTGAATTTCACCCATATCCACTACTTTGGTGATATCAGGGTTTTCTTAGGCTGCCTTGTAAACAGCCATGGGATCTTTTACATGCTAACGGAAACCCGACAATAAATGTGTATTTCAAATTAAAGCCTAACGGGTTTGAACCAGGGACCTTGGCCTTGGTAGTCGACCGCCTTAACCACTGAGTTATCCGCTTCCCCAGAGTTCAATGAGTTTGAGACATAACATGTGTGTACTTATCCAAAACAACACTAGAAGAAACTTTATATGATAAATTTGATCATCATCCTCTACCCGGAAATCATACTTTTGGACACAGAAATCAAGCCTCTGTGTTAATTGGAATCCGATACATGTCTGTTTAAAGATTAAACTTCTGGTCTGGGTCGGCCATTTTGAATTTTGCTTATAACAATTTTTCTCCAAAATAGATTTCTTGTCCCCCGTCACCTTTTAGCATGTCTAACCTACCATACGATACAATAAAACTTATGTTATGTCATAAAACTAGGTTTGGTGTATTTCTACGGACTATAAAGATTATAGCAGATTTTAGTATACATTGTTATCTTTTCTTTATCTTCAAATATCCTCACAAAACTCAACAAGGTTGAGGTATTACTATCAATACGCCTAGAAAAAAATGAATTAAAAAAGAAAGTATTTGATTTAAAGTATTATGTTAGTTAACAAACTGTATATAGATCTAAGTATTTCATATTATTATTGAGGCCTATGTTTAAGAGTATCAACAATTTTGTTACTTCTAAAATCTGGATTCAATTTATTCCACAATCTTGCAGTACTTGAGAACAAATAATGTATATGGGATGTTAAATGTCTGACTATCCTAGTTCCTAGTCCTTTGAAGAATATAACTAATTATTATTTATTTATATCTCTTTGCCGATATAAGGGTATCCAGTCTAACTGTTTCATGTTATGTATTGTGATTCCATGTTCATAGTATGAATAGTTATTAGTTCCAAATCGTGCTGCGTATTTATAATGGTCTTTCTCCAAGTTATATATTTGGGTTATAAGATGTGGGTCCCATGCACATCATCCATATTTCTAAAATTGGTTTAAAAACTGTATCCAATAAAAGACGTGTGTGACAGACGATCAGGTGGCTGGTACAACGCCTGGGCAATAATGTGTTTTAGGAAGTATGGTTGCCTAAGGACACTCCCTTCCCCTCCACAAAGTAGAACATACAAACAGTATTCCCCCAGTTCTTGACTTTTCTGCTTATTATAGAGGTTTGAAAAAAAGAAGAAAATTGTTCTCGAGCTTAGAGGGGGTAGGTGAGGGTAAAAGGGGGGGGGGTTGATTTTAAAGAGAATAGATAAGAAATCATACCCATTTTAAAAACAACAACAACATATTTTAAAACCAGGTGACATGACTTCTTAAATACTGGGGGTGAGTGATGTGCAATCATTTAAGCATATTTTTAATCACATATTTTATATTTCTTACCATTAACAAAAACCAACCGAGGTTTGTGTGACGTATTTGTACGACTCTTTTTATTAAAACAGAGCACTATTTACAGATGTACCACCATTTGAATTTCAAGTTTCATGTTGATCTGCTAAGGGAAATAGTTGTTTTTTCCCGTATTCATTTCCCTTGATGTTTCTCTGCAAAATATGTTCATTGGTTTAGCGTGATCTTTTATACTTTGCTATGATGGAAAATCATGTAATTAAAGATTTGCTTTGATAAGTTTCTACGGAGGATGACACAAATTTTCATAATATTAATTATGTCACAGGTGCTCCTGAGCTTCAAAGCACTTCAGTTCCTACGTTTTATAATTTTGCAAATGGGTCGGATCTTCAAATTAACATACAAGTCATAGGTCACCCTGACCCGAATCAATTCGATCTGGTCAGACTCCCTGATGGAACCACAAGATCGACGAGCGTTCAAGTGATAGAAAAGGAGAAATACAAGGCTGAGTACACTCGTCACAATGAATTGGAGGGTATCGTTACACTGACCATGATTTCTGTGACTGACACTGATAATGGAAAATACAAGTTGAAAATCAAGAATGGAGTTGGGGATGGCTTGAAATATAAATTCAAAGTGAATCTTAAAGATGACAAAGGTTGGTAATAATAATATAATAATAATAATAATAATGATATATAATAATAATATTAATGATAATAATAATATAATATGATAATAATGATAATAATTATTATTATTATTATCATTCATATTAGTATTATTATAATGATGATGTTAATGATGATGATGATTAAAACAATAATTATAATAATAATGATAATAATGATGATGATGATGATGATGATTATGATGATAATGATGATAATAATAATAATATTAATAATAATAATAATAATAATAATAATAATAATAATAATAATAATGATGATGATAATAAT
>JASKDV010185789.1:0-12052 GCA_032466395.1 Aegires albopunctatus
CCCCAAAAAAAAAACAACAACAACAAAAAACAAAAAAAAAAAACCCCCCAAAAAAACCCAAAAAAAACCCAACAACAACAAAAACAAAAAACAAACAAAAAACAAAACAACAACAATAAAACAAAACAAATTAAAAAACACACACAAAAAACAGCAACAATATCAATAACAACAACAGCAAAAAACAACAACAACCAAACCATAAACAAAACCAAAAACCAAATTAGTGTCCTACAAAAACAGATAAACCTTCACAAAAATCATAACAAATATTAAAAGCCCGCGAAGTAGAAACAAAATGAATAGTAATAATGCCAAAAAAAAAAAAAAAATAAAAGAAAAAAAAATTAAATGTATTAAAAAAAACCCCACAAAAACCTCACAAAAAACAAAAACAAACAATAACAAAAACAAAAAAACCTCCCAACCCACGCGACAAAGGACAATAAAAACCAAACCAAACCCACATCAGCTAGAGTTTAAGAAAGGCCATGGGATAGTAAGCCCGCATACTAGATTAGATCTAACTACTTGGTAATCTATATTATTTTGTGTGTAGATCTAGATTCTAGATCTAGATCTAGATCTAGGCCTACATGATATTTTCCAATGTGACTTTTTATTATGTAAGGTGGATTGTCGACTTAGAATCTAGATATCTAGATCTAATCAAGAAAGGAGGAATTTGATTAATATTAACTTTTCCCTATTTATTATATGATTGGGCTGGCGGGCCTTTCGCCGGATCTGAAGATTCCAATTCTTTTAACAGGAGATAAAAACGGGTACCGAATTATCAATAAAAGTCTTTTGATGGTTGTTCAGCATATCACGGACTACCTTCTGCGGCATCTTAGCTATTTTGTGCCGCATATAATATAGCAAACAATAACAAGAACTGACGATGGATTTATTCTAGACTCTTACTCTAGATTATTTGATTTCTCATAATGTTTTAAATGAGGATACATAAGTTTCAGTGATCAAATGGCTATCCTGTGAAAGGCAGGACTGTCCTCTATCAAAAAATTAGAAGTGTAAAAAAGTGTAAACGTTTGAGAGAAAAACCTCTTGATCTAGTGCACGGGCTTTTTTGATTAAACCTAGGTGTTGATCTAGATCTAGACCTAGAAGCAATTTAACATCAAATACACTTTTACTGAAGCTTATCTGTTAGCTCTAGAGAGTAAAGACTCTTGACCAATTGTACTTCTGTGTTTATAATCCATTTTTGCGTGTTGAATGTCCAAAGTAGATTACAGCGATGCTCCCTCTGGAATTGAATATTCTGTCAGTGTTTTTGTGTAGATGTATGTGTGTGTGTGTATGTGTATGCATGTGTGTATGTGTATGTATATGTGAAAGAGAGAGAGAGACAGAAAGAGAGCTCAGGGAAATGCGTAGATAGAGACACTCTTTTAGAGAGTGGGGATTGTCGTATATTGGCCTATTCTTACGTGTCCTTGAATATTGCCCAAGCTTTAAACAAAAGAGCCGGGTTCAGTTAAAATCAAGTTGATAATCTTTAGCATGAGAGCCTTGTCATCGTCATAGAAAAATTTGTTTGCTCACAATGAGAAGCTAAAAAGAATGTAAGTATGAAATGAAAATGAGTTTTGTGGTCATTCAACCCTTTAACAGGCGATGCGTTCGAATCTAGCCAAATATTTTGCTTAGTTTGAATGTCATTTGCGACATTAATTACGATAGGAAATGTGAAGACCTTGATAGGGGCAATTCCACCTGGTTCATTGACAAAAAATACATTCAGGCCTAATTTTCATGTTTCACCAAATAACTTGAAAATTGATTGTTGTACTTCAAACATCCAAGTTTCATACCCTTGAAAGCCAGATCTCCAAGTACCACCGTTTGGTTGATATTGACCATGACGCTATAAACATTGCCCCAGTCTTAATCATAACAGGACATTTAAAAGACCTGCACAAAACTGACTACTAAATGCGAGCAAAATATTTGTGTTTTGATGATTTTCTTAAATTCATCCACCAAAATGTCTCATCCAAAGAAATGAAATAATTCATAAACTCTATAATCTTGAACACAGCTTCAAAGGAAAATCTTAAATGTTACAGGACAAAAAGTTACTTCATAAAGACCACAATTAAATCAAACTGCATACACTTCAACAGATTTTCTCTTTAAGGTCATAAAATATAAGAACAATTAAGATGATTTTAAAACACTCTGACACATTAAATCTTATCTGATTTGATCATGGTTTGGTATTTATATTTAAAGAGAAAACCTCAAATCACATCTTAATTTTAGCAAGACGCAAATTTACCTATTTTTTTGTCAAATGAAATTAATTTAATGTTTTTGTGCGTGTGTGAAAACATACTACATCCACATTTTCCTCTGTTTATGAAATATCTTATTAGAGAAGTAAACTTTTTAGCATTCTCTGAAACCTGAAATAAAAATGCCGTGTTGGTCTTAATTGTAACAGGACAAATTTTGACCTGTCATTGTGTTACGTTTAAGATTTAAGTAATTTCAAAGACCTGAATTTAATATTTCATGACTTATTTGACTCTTCATTATTATACTGTTAATTAGCTAGGGTGAAGTAAAAGTAGATCTAATGTCTTAAATCGTAATCAGGACATATATATGCATAGAGACAATGTCCATTTCTTTCTAGCATCATAAATCTTAGTAGTAATGAATGACCAAGACTATATCTATCGCATATTTTATTACATTTCTTTCTAACAAAATTATAATCACCCAAATTATCACTAAGAAAATACAATTAATCAAGAAAATTAGCAAATTGTGTCTTAATCGTTACACAAAATTTGGACAAGTCTTTTAATTATAAATAACGATTGGATTTTCTGTGGACAAAAACAAAAAGACTTAAAACCTCTGAGGAGGCCGCCTTCTTGAAAGATAACGATAATGGTAACTCTCGTGTACAATGGTGACTTGCAAGAACGAAGTTCAATTCCGCAATTGTACTCTAGAGAACGAAACTACACGGTCAGATCTTAATCGTTACTAATGGACAAAAATGAAACCATCGATGTTATAAACGCAACAACTTCCTCATCGGTCAAATAAATCACACCTTAGTCGACAGAATTATGTTAATGATATAGTCACAACACAAAATCCATAATTTTCTCTCTCTCTCTCGTTTGATAGAAAGTCATGGTACGATTTTATGAAGAAACCGGACAAAATGAGTAAGACTGGGTTTTGAGAGCTATATAATGAAAGTATTATTAAACTTTGACAATTAATTTTACTTAAATTACAAGATAGATGAACTTTATATTGAACCTTACATGAGTCAGATGAACTGTAAATTATTGAATGGTGGGGAGTATTTTTGTTTAGATTTATACCACTAGTTAGATGTAAGATTTTTGTTGTGGATAATCAGGTATTTTTTCATTCCCAAAGTACTTTTCTTACCTTTAAATTGTTTTCTGGGCCTCGGCATGCCTATCCAAGCTTCTACAGTTAAATTCAACGAACACAAACAACAAGTTTTGTTATTATTGACATTCAAATTGCTTATTCAAGGATTTTTATGTCATGTGTAATTTTGTCAACGAACCAGGTGGAATTGCCCATAAATATATCAATTCAGTACGTAATCAAGCTTCTATTTCAACCATTGGCTGATCATTTGAGCTCTTCTTTGCTTCAAGACGCCCTCAAAATTTAGCTTAGATTTTAGTCCAAGTCTTTTCTCTACTGGAAATTACCTGTTAAAGGGTTAATATTGTTTTTATATATGTTTTCTTTGACCAATGTGATTATATTATCTCATTAAGAGTTAATTTTGTTTTCCGTTCTTTACTTCTTTACTATTTAACCTGTTCAGTTGTTCAGTCATTCACATGTTTTGAACTAATTTAGTCCCATAACTTCACTCCCATCCCCCACCCCCCCCCCCCCCCCCCCCCCCTCTCTCCTCATTACACCAGCCCTGCTTTTGATTGCCCTGTGTTGCATAATTTTGGGGACTGGTCGATCTCTCAAAGAAGATGTGTAAAAAAGTTGTCTCCTCTTCCAGTGTAGTTCTGTCATGCTTTTAAAAGTTATCTACCCTGATCGTCTGCTCTTGAGGGTTGTTTAGTTGTCCACCCCTTTGCTGCGATTATTACCCAACATAAATGGTTCTATCAATACTCATTGGCAATGGCAGCATGAAAGATCTTCAAGTTCCCATTGGCAAAATTAGCTCTCAATTTGCATTTTTATTTCTTATCATTACTTCCTATCAACTTATTGATCCATGACACTATTATATAGAAGCAAAACCCCTGCTGCTATCTAGGGACTTTCGTAGAAAAAATTGTGTCACAGCCTTTCACTGTCGACTTATCTAAAACCTTCCTTTATCTAGTGTGATGCTAAGTGGCAGTGACTGTACCTTCAAGAATAACCCTGCAAAACTGAGGTATAGTGATAAAAAAATAATGATAATAATAATAATTACAATAATGATGATGATAATAATAATAGTGATTTCTAAAGTGTCGAGTAATCCACATTTAATGTGCTCAAAGGAATTATATCACATTATATTGATGATCCCAGGAATGCTGTTGAGATAAAATAACTTCATGCATTTTTTTTGGGGGGGGGGGGGGGGGGGGGGGGTTATTCATTTAAAACAAGAAATCATGAACACTGACACTAAAAATATTATGTATTTTTGAAAAGCATATCCAGAGTAAAGAGTATGTAAGCGACAATGTCCGACATCACTTTATCACCCCAATCTGCGGGCCCAGCGCAACCATTGGTCACTGATGATGGTCATGACAAGAAAAATGTGCAGTGGACTAGTCCAACACCCAGAGATACTCTTTGTCCGCAGTCTCTGGGCCAGGTGTCGGAAGTGATGATACTAGATCAGCAATGCTGTGTATTGGTTCACAAACAATGTATCCTTGATCTAAATGGAGTCGTACGTAAATGATCTGTATTCAATTATCGGTTGTCTATTTGTTTCCATTATAATCATTATCAGTTTTCTTATTGTTTGATTTGTATCTTTTATTTTTCTCTAAACACCTTAGAATAATATATTTATATGTGATTGTGTGTTTACATATTATAATGTGATTTAAACTTTAAGATAATTTTATACAGATTTACTTTTGAAATATTTCCAACTATTTAGTTTGTCAGGTTATCTCGATTTATATTTATTATTATTTATTTTTTGTTTGTTTGAAGAAAGTGGGAGTAAATTGTCTGCTGAGTACAACAATCCTGTAACCTCAGTGCGCTTTTCGTTAAGTTACAGGGTTTTGTACTCAACAGACGAAATGATGAGGAAGTTTTGTCTTTTGTAATGTTTTATACACATACTTTTAAGATTCCGTGAAAATCCCTTATATAATCTTTTGTACTCACGAGGGAAAAATAATCTTTTGATCTTCCTTACAAATTTAATTGAAGGTTTGAATAATCTGCCTTTCCGCAAAGCACAACTTACTTTTGCAAAGAACATAAAGCTGCATGGACCAAAATTCCTGAGTCCTTATTTTGTAAGTCAGTTTTGATAATGTATTTTATTGATCTAAATTTGGGTTCTTGTTTGGTTTAGAAATATAAGTATTACTTTTAAAGAAACAAATCTTTATTTTAATTTTTGTATCAATTGATTTTATTTAAACTGAGTAACTGTTTTGGAAATCTTGGAGTATATCTTGTTTAAACAAATATTGTTTCAAAGTGTTAGATACTGTGGGTCTAAGTCTAACCATCTCTATATCAATTTGTGAAACAGCGGGAAATTAACCCGAGAAATGCTATGCACGCACTAGTGCGTACTGGATTAGCCGACCTGGAAGCGCTATGCACACACTAATGCATTCTTGACAGTGTTCTGGATTGTGGGGATGAAAATGACCTAAACAAAATGTGATTAAACAATTTTAGGCACATCAAAGAATAATCATTATCTACTGATGCTTTGATAGCTGCACTTTAATCCGATCAAAATCAAGAAAACCGACAACGAAGCAGCTTTGATAAGTTTCAGGTTGAGTCCATTTCAAAAGAGGGTGTGGCAGGTCAAGACACACGTGGAAAAGGCCTATAATGTTTGAAATTTTGACAAATATTCAGTTTGAACCCACCTCTTACAGTAAATAATGATATCTTCTTCTTTATTATGATTTGTTACGTTCAGGAACATTTGGCATTTGACTGCCTCAAAGCGTATTTGTAGGGAGGTTTCTACTTTTGATCTGGGAAACTAGGAAACTGTCTTATCAAGAGTCTATTGTTTCGAGTAAAGATGTCACAGCCTCAAATTGAGGATAGGAGTAGATAATTTCCTTTACGTTGCCCTCATGCTAGCATTACGGTTTTAAAAGAATGGTCTGTAATGCTGGCCATTATTATGTCCCCCACCCTTCCTCCTCATATGGAGAATAACACTGTCTTGATAGCCATCTGGTTTTCACTGTACACCAACACAATATAATGATTTTATTCGCATCATTGCATTTCAAATCTACAATGATTTATACAACGATAAGATTACGTTTCACAACACTTATAACCAACTTCATCTACACAAAATGCATAAAGAAAAGGCAGCTATTGATGCATCCAATCTAATAAAATATGTTATATCAATTTATCAACGTGAGCACCAACGTCAGTTGACAGTTTGGCAGGTCGGAGTGAGTTGATAGTTGACGGTTGGGCAGGTCGGAGTGAGTTGACTTGTAAGGTAGGGATGTGAAAAATGCCCCTGATTTGAGATCTTGAGCAATCAATTTCATACTAAAAAGACTATACATACCACTGAAACGTTACTGTATATCACTTACATCCAATCACATTCAGGTGTTGGCTACTTATCATCACTATAGCCTGTTTCATTCAAAATAGGTACATGGCAAGCTTAGAATGAGTTGGGTAATCATATTTGTGAGAGACAAGGGGGAGGGGCCAGAAAATGTATTCCAATTAGTCTGCTTCTTGACACCTCTTATAAAAATGGTATCTTATTGAAAGGTGTAATAGGGTGGGGTGTGTGACTGAGTGGTTTGGAAAGGAGTCAGCTGTTATGTATGATGACATGAGGGGGTGGAGATTCCAGGGTGTAATTGCTATTTCTATTGGTCATTGACATTACCTGTTCTGTTCACCTATTATTTGTCCCCTCATATGAACATCACACAATAACTGGTATAGTTGGTTTTGACAAGTGGATCATATCAGCCAATTAGCTATCACCTGCTATCTATGTGACAATCTACATTTTGAACACATTGCATTGAAGCGATTACTTTATGACTCATAAGTTATGTCACTACAGTTAATAATTACATTTACCTACTTTTTATTTGGGGATATTTTACATCACTGTGCTTTGAATACCCAATCCCAAAACAAATCAGCTAACCAGGCAAGTCAAATTGCGTTAAGGCATTTTTTACCCCAAAACAAATCAGCTAACCAGGCAAGTCAAATTGCGTTAAGGCATTTTTTGATGTGGAAAGAATCAAACCATAATGAAAAGGTTTTATCATGAATAGGATAAATTGTTGCTTGTTGCTATTCATGTAATATTCTTAACCTAAAAAAAAGCTCCTGGCATCATGGAAACAGCATTTCTTAGTCATGCACGTGCCAAAGCTTTATAATTAAAAAAGTCCAGCTGGCAAAATGCGTTTGGTCAAAACTTTGTGAATAAGGTCTTTTTATCAATAAATTGATAGCAAATCTGTAGAAAAAGTTCACAGGCTTATTCATTCTGTAATTTCATTTTCTGGATAAGAAAATATTTACCAGAGATTACTAATTCCTGTAAAATATAAGGTAAATAAAAATTTCCATTATAGAAGCCAAGGTCTTCTGCCCAACACATCAATCTCTATGGATAAACTTGGAATAGATTTACGACTGACATTTATTTGACCAACCAATTCATTCCATATATTTACAACCTGCGCTTTGTTCAATATAAAATCCTAAAGTCCCAAGTAAACCAATAATATTGAATTTGAACACGAAAGTGAATTGAATTCAAAATTTTGTTTCATGTACATAAGGCTGAGTTTAAAGGCATCTTATTTTAAATCTTTTCACAGAGAGATGAGGGAATTGATTTTTTTTATCTCAGTAAAAGTGACATTTACATAGTAGCTGTGCAAGCTTCGTCAACAAGTAATGAGCCCATAACGCCATTGATATGTTTTGATTTTCTTCAAAGGTCAGTGAAAAATAACGAATAAAGTTTGGTTACCTAACGTTGAATAACATGCTTGCTTTTTTCGTAATTTGTTCCTTTAGTATTAGCGTGATGCATTTTATTCTCAAAAATATTAGCATGCATGACTAAAATTGAAGAGAACTTTTAATGAAATTTGATAACTTGAGATAAGGTTCAATTGTCCATTACCATATTTTTGAAGTCTAAAAGTCAAATTTTGAAAAGAATATTTGAAAATGTACATATTTGCTATTGTGGTTACACAATGGCTCAAAATTTGATTATAATCAAAGACATCTATGTTCTATTAACTCTTTCAAAGCGATTTTAATGAATTTGTTTTCTCTGATGTTAAATGTTGGACAAGGCTATTGAATTTTAGTTTTGACCTTAATGGTTTCTTTTAATTCCAAGATAACAGACATGATACCTCCATGTAATGATAAGGGAGGGGCCATATGATGCAACAAACTATGTATTTCTTTGCTCTTTGACTATCTCTATAAAATTAGAGAAATTCATTAAGTCGCTAGAGTCATAATGTTTCTGTTTAATTATTTTTTCCTTCGCTACAAATCAAATAATGCTAATGATGAGATTTGTACTGATCATAACAACAGTGATGGAATACTATAAACCACATTGTACTATGCTCTTTAACCATGCATAAAAATAGGGAAATTTAATGTGATTTTTGAAAATTTAATTAATTCAAGTTACAGTGGCCCAATTGTTAACACAGTTTGAACACGAAAAACTCAAGCGTCTTCTCTCACCGACATTGGTCGGCTGGGTGACTTGGTGGGATCCCGCTAGTCATAAATTTACTCAATAACCGCTGGTCATTGGTGGTGTGTCCTTAGGTAAGACACTTTGTTCCATCTACCTCACTTGACTCAGGTGTGAATGAGTACCAGGCCGTCGAGACAGGGTTCTCTGTGTTCGAAAATTGTATAAGCGCCTAAGTGGCTACTGGTCTTGTCCTATGTGTTCTGTGTTGCTGTCAGCCAGGAAAAGTGAAAAAATCATCATAAAAGCGCTCAGAGGCTTAGGTCCCTTAGCGATAAGCGCATTATATAAGTGCACTTTTAACTTAACTTTTACAAGACTTATAATGGATTTTTATAAATTCTTATGGTTATTTTCTTCAATTGACAATTCAGAGTGCAAAATATTGTCAAGGAGTGTATTGGGTCTGTCAACGAAGCCTATGTCACTGTGAATCGTATGCTGGTGTTTGAAATTTTGGATGAAATCACGGTAAGGTTTCACTTTTGGAAGCAAATTCTAGGGCCAGTGATGGTCCATGAAAAGTCTTTTTGTTAGCGTATTTGATTTGCTATCAAAAGAATGCGAGTGGTTCCCACTTCTCTCTTTACATGTGTTTTTGGTTGCTGCACTCAGTGTCAGGGTTTTTTTTTCTTCATTTGGTTGGTACCTTTTCAACCCATGCCATTTGCTCCTAAAACGCAGTATATTTCTCTTTATACTCAATAAACATACAGTCTGGTCTCTCTAATCCACCAAACACCTCCGTTCCTGGCTATTTGTAGGGAATACTAAGAAAGAAAAAGAAAGAAATCTGTTCCAAGAAAATGGTTTGCATTACAGAGAGATTCGGGCTACAGAAGTCCGTATCAGAGAGACCTGACTGTACTGCATTTTGGATGCAAACAACAGCATGGGCTTATATCAGGTCCTATCTTCGGTATGTTTGTGGAATTATCTTCCCGCTAGTCGTTTGGGTAGATATGACGCAAGTGCTGGGATGTTGCGTGACTTTGATTTATTATTGCTTGCATTTATAGAAAAGGTGGGGGGAATTTGGCGGATTGGTTTAATGTATAGTAAAGAGAATGTTAGGATGTATTTGCAGGTCAGGCACCCAGCTGAATATTGAGCTGTAGTCCGTGATCAGCTCATATCTCAGCAGAGGGAACTGATGTGGTTCTGGTGGTTGAGAGCAATACCACCGTCATCTATCACTTATCAGATAGAAACTGTGCTTTGATAAGAATTAGCTGGTGCCCTTATAAACACCCTAAAGGGATGTGGTTATCTCTCTGCTACTAGCCTTTGAGTGAGGGGATAAGATGATCCCTATTTAGTGTCAAAGAGTACCGGGTATACCTGTATGTAGCAAAAGATCTTGGACCTATGCTAGCAAGAAAGCACTGATAATCAGCTGCTCTGCTGTCTAATTTCTGTAAGAGTTTCCTTTTACTTCACTCAGGTAAAGCGGAGACTGGGGCTAATTGATTGTTTACCTGTTATTCTTGTACAGTGCATGCTTGGCTCATAATAAAGCACAGTAGAATTTTGAGGTGGGGCTGAAGCTCTGACTTCAGTGTTGACAGAACTGATGCCATCCCTTTAATTCTACACATCAATTTCTTTCAGAACCAAGGGTACAGTTTTGTGTCATCTGCACAGGAAGTGAAGCCATATCTGACCTTGAAACCTGTTAAACCTAAGGTCACACAACAAGATGAATTAGCCTCCAGATTTGTATGTATTTGTTGTCTTTGATGTCGTCTTATCAATTCTTTTTTCTTTTGTCTGTGTTTGTTGCAATTGGCTGCATCCACTTAATGTAATTGTCTGAAAGAATTAAAATTAAAATGATATTATGCAGTCTATCTATTCAAGGCAATCTGATCGTAAAGCTTGTGGTAGCGGATGGCTCAGTGGTTAAGGTGCTCGCCTGCCAAGCCAAAGGTTCCTGGTTCAAACTTGTGCAGGCTTGATATTGAAATTGACAATTTTAGGTTGCCTTCTGCTCTCTATCCTTAAATTTCTGGGATATAATGAGTACCAGATCCTATTGGAGATGGACTATAATCTAGGAGGACTCATGTGTGTGTGTGTATGTAAAAGCGCTTGGCTGTTTATAAGACAGTCTTGGAAAACCCTGAGATTATGAGAAATGGGTAAATTCAATGAAAATTGTAAAGATTATTAACGTTGTCCATCACGAGAGACAAGTGCGCGGCTGTCTGATATTGTAGCCAAGAGACATTTGCTTCTTTCATGGAAATTTCCATTTACCTCATGTGAGTTGTAATGATAACAGACACAACAGTAACTTCTTGCATAATAATGATTTGATTTTGTTTTTTTATTCTTTCATCTGCGTGTATCTTGTCTTCATATCTTGGGCTTATTTCATACATTTGAGAGAATGTTTTTAAGTATTTTTAACTGATTCCGTCCATTCGATAATTTATTTATATTACATTTTCTTCCAGTTTGGTATAAATGTTGGAGATACAATGTCGTTGAGTGGAAGTTCTTCGGAGGTGAGACCTTTGCTGATTTTTTTTAAAAGATGAAATACAGTGCAACCCCTGGATAACGACATTGCCCAGGACCGGAAAATTAATTCGTTATCCAGGGGTGTCGTTAGTCCGGGGTTTTCAAAATGGCGGAAAAGGGGGCGTGGTGAGACTTCCGTGGATATAATGATGCGATGCACGGGGACCTTGGGACCAGGACAGTCCTATCCTGCCGATTTTGTAGCTATTCACAACTGCTCGAGACTCGATGGGACAAGAATATCCTGTCCCGATAGATGCGATACATAAAACTACAGTTCATAGGTATCAAACTTGGGTGGGTCTGTCCTAGGACAGTCCTGTCATAGTGCAGTATAGGCCTTACCGAGTACAAGTAAATAGGGCAAGATCGGTGGGGGGAGGGGAGAAAAGAGAGAGAGAGAGAGAGTTGTTGTATTGAATTTTACCCATTTCCACTACTTTGGTGATATCACATAGAGAGATAGAGAGAGAGAGAGAGAGAGAGAGAGAGAGAGAGAGAGAGAGAGAGAGA
>JASKDV010185800.1:0-12051 GCA_032466395.1 Aegires albopunctatus
TCAAGCTTTCAGAAAATGTATAATTTTGTATGTTTAAAGCATTTATAATTTTCACTAAAATTCTGGTTTCAAAGTAGTTCTCTGATATGATTCTGTGGAATCCGTCATAAATATGAACATGAAACTGTAAATGGTAGGATGGAAATGGTGAAAGTCACAATAGAATTGAAAACTTAATCCTTTAAATGGTGCACCTCCTAGATCTAGATCAACTGGAGTCAACCCACAAAATGTCGTAGGGCCACGATCTAGATCTATAGTCAAGGTACCTCCACAGACCTCCCTAGTTTGAAATTCAAAATTCTGTAATGGCTTCATAATGTTTTTTGTAATTTGACAGAAATATCTGTAATGAGGCGGTTACCTCGCAAATTAAAAGAAAAAATGAATTTAATGGTTGTGTTAATATGAAGTTGTTTTAAAAGATTCAAGACCTACATGGAGATCTGGATATCTAAACTATGGCATCTTGAATACTAGAATCTAGTCTACAAGTAGATACAAAGTGATCCCCATGGTCAAATTTTATTTATCTCAAAAATCTGTATTTTAGTGGCAGTTTTTGTAATTCTGTAATTTAGACGTGTTTTCTGTAATGATTACAGATTTTTTGTAATACTAGGGAGGTCTGCCTCCAGCGACGCAGTACACCCAGTGGCAAGGAGCCATAAAATCTAGTGTGAAAACACCGTTCTTGATTTGAAGAGAAAATTAGTACTTTTTCATGTTTAAACTAAAACTTTCACATAAGTTGGGCACAATGAACATAAATCAGGCTTTGTGTCACTAAGCGTACCGTGACACTGGAGGCATTTGACTATAGATCTTCTACAGATCTAGAGGTTTTGGACACAACGATAATATCGAGCTCCTCGAGTAACATTCAACGATGATAGAGAACGGTGAGACAGTACGGAGCAAAAATCGGGCCGGGTTGGGAATCATGACGTCAATCGGACCCACTTGGGCGACCATAGTGATGCACGCCTTACAAATACATGATAAAAATTAGAAAGAAAAAAAAAGCCACTTACCCCCATTGCGGTTAATTGCACTTTCAGAAATCAAGTCAGAAAACACAACCAAATAGCTTCTGAGGTGCTGAGGAACAGCACTAGTGTCTAGCAAAACATTCAACTGAAATATATTTAAAAAAAAAAAAAAATTTAGGAATCAGGCACAATTATGAAAATGATCATCAGAATAAAAAAAAAAAAACCCAAACAAACAGAATCCATCACTTATGACCATTTGTCTGTAAGTGTCAAAGAATAGACACACCATGGCAGGGAGTTTTTCCAATCCTACTCAAATTGCAGAATACTCAGAAATAAATGGACTGAGAAAAGAACTAATAAAAGTGTCCTCGAAGAGCTTGGCACTCAAATGGAACTGAATACAGAGATAAACAAAAGAAAACTAAGATATGTTGGACATGCAATAAGACACAAAAGAATCAACTTAATGTCAACAATACTGCAGGGAAATATAGAAGGAAGGAGAAAAAGAGGAAGACCACCAGTGTCATATCACTCCAATCTGAAGGACATCACAGGGATGAACATGCATGAGGTGTATGATAAGGCCACCAAACGAGAAGAATGGCGTCAGGTTGTCAACAGCGTTGCAGCGACTATCGACAGCGGTGATGCTGACAGGTGACACTCAAATCAATCATAATTATCCAGAGCTTTAAATTGAATATACAATCCCCACCGCTTCACACCACAGGATCCGTTCCAGTATGTAAGTGTGATGCTACACGAAGCATGACGTTAACCGTTTTTTAAAAATAATGTTAGTTTAATAGTGACTGATCTCTCTCACCCTCCTCTTCTATTCCCACTTCATTTTGAATGTGAATTTTCAAACTATAATTAGCGCCATCTATAACCTATGGTACGATACTTATTGTAATAATTTTGGACGGTCACCATGTTGTTTCTATCAACATACTGGGTTTGCCCATTGTGAACTCATTAAGTTTCCCCACCTCCCCTCCACTGTATTAGACCAACAGCAGACTTACACTCATCACTTACCTCCACAAAACGCGTGGTGATGTCGTCCAGCATAAATCGAAATGGAAGCTCAGACAGAAGAAACTGCTTGTTGCTATCACTGTTGTTGGTAAGACTGCCGGTAATGTTGGTGCTGGGATTGATGGTGTGGAGCTTGATGCTATCAACGTTTGGTGCTGTTATCCTTTCATGAACCGCATCAGGGGCTGGACGCTGAAACACATTTGACGAAAATGAGAAAATGAAAAAAAACACTTGACGACATCAATCTGACAGTTCAAGGTCACCAGATTGAAGATATCATTCGCAGCATTTCTGATGTAGAATATCACATTATAATGTTATAATGTAAATTCATGAATAACAAACAAACAAACAAACAAATATATATATATATATATATATAAAACATTTCTTTCTCTCGTCAAAAATGTTTAATATTATATAAATAGTCTAGTCAAGCATCTACCAGTAACCAAAATAATCAACAGTGCGTCCTTAGAATGATAGGGTTCTCACTCCAATGAAAATGGACTTTAAGGCCCCTCAATTCAGTGATACAGAACCTCTATTAACGAGAGGAAAAAGTATAAAAACGTAGGTCATATAAGCTCAATTCTTTGACACAGCGTAGAGAATGATGGTAGTATTATTGTACAGTGTATAGTTCAATGTGCTCCAAATGTGGATTTAGAACCCTGCCATTTTAAGGGCGCAAGATTGAGAAAAAGCTTTAGTCATTAATCAGTCATTTAATAAGTAAACTAGATAACTACAAGGTTAACAGAAATTCAATTTATTTACCGAATTCTCCTCCTCAGCTTTCTCAACCCTATTCTTGCACTCCTCAAGGCCTTCTGAGCCTAATTCCTCCTTTTGCTTCTGCAATCTCTCCTCCTCCTCTTTTCCCATATCAACGCCTAAATTAACGCTTGGCTTGCCAATGATCTATATATAGAAAGAAATAATCAAAATTAATACAACTGAATTGAACCAAGAATTATTCAACTCTTTTAACGCGGCTAAATATTTTACCCAGCTTGATTGGCATTTTCAATATTTGTGAGGCTGCACAGGAAAACCCTTCACATCGTCAAGTCCAACTTCAGTTCTATATGAATGCATTTAATAGAACAATTCATTCTGGTTATTTTTATTTCTTATTTCATGTTGATATCTTAAACGGTTACAGTGATATGGCTTTTTAAAGTTACCTAGTCAGTGAAATGCAAAACTGAGAAATTAGCATCTAAAGTTTGGTTTTCAGTAAACAATGTTAGCGGGTCATGACAGTGATTCAGCAACATGAGAAATTTAGATTTAGAACTTCAGAAAAATATTTTAACACAATAAAGATAATAAGTTATAGAACTTGATAAGCATAAAAAACAACAAAATTGTGTTCAATTAATTGAAAGCCACTTTGTAAGCCCATATCTCAAAAGTAAGCTGAGCGACTTTCAAAGGGTTTTTCTATGCTGATATATTTATTACTATGGGAAATGTAGAGAAGTTTACATGCATTGATAATTAAGACAATCAAGCTAGGCTCAGTCTCAACGCTTCCTGAAGTCCCTTGCTAAAGGGTTGAAGAATAAAAACGAATTGCATCAAAATAGTTCATGATATCAACAAGAGAACTAACTCACCACTACTTTATTTTTGCCTAAGAAATATTTCTTCAACAAGTTAGTCCAGAAGCTTTCGGTTTCACTCTGCATGCGGTCACAGTACGTAACTGTATTGAGTCTGCCTTGTAGCTGTTGAAAGAAATTCAATGCAAGATCGTATCACATGCACATCTATGCCAGCATCCAATAGCAGTATTGTATACACCTATGAATACTTAAGCAAATACAGCACTCTCTATGAAATAACTAACGTTAGTAACTAAAACAAATATTCAGACTGCTTTTGGTTGACGACCAGTGGCTGCTGAAATAATTTAACGTTATTAATTAAAACGAATATTCAGTCCACATTTGGTTGACGACCAGTGACTGCTCATTCTGTCCAAAAAGACAAAAGCCACAAAAAATTGACTGTTGAAAGACATGTATTTAAAAAGTCTTCACAAATCAAACAAATCCACTTGCATGAAGTCATCTGAGGCACTCTTACTCTTAACTACTATGAGGTGGTCACAAGAAGGGTAGGTACAATGATTATACCTGCCATTTTCATTTTAGAGCGGCCCCTCTCATATTTATGAATTCTGCTCTGTAATGGGGACAGAGTCAATCAGTTAAATGACTTTAATTTGTTATTTATCTCTTGACTTGTGACATTTACTAATACTTCAAGCCAGGCTTCTTCGACATTTAGACTTGAATTTAAATTAAAATTAGTAAAAAAGATAAAAGTTAAGAATCTTTGGCCATGTAAAGAGACAGGAAAAGTTTGAGTGAGACAATCATGGAGGACATTGTCGAATGGAAAAGAGGGAAAATAAGATTAAAGTGATAGTGGGAATGAGACACTAAGGAAACATTATCGGCATCAACATCAAGCCTGGCAGACTAGTACAGGACAGAGAGGTTTTCCAGGAACCAATCAGAGATACCACGTCTTCAAGGATAAGGAGTGTACGATGATCAAGACTTATCTATTGTTTAACAAGCAATATGGCAGTGACTCTTGTTTAAATTAGTCTATATTCTTAGAGAAAATCTTCGAATAGTGAAAAATAACCAAACATTTAATTGTGCAAATAAATATTTTAGATGCAATTTTGGGTCAGTCTACAAACACATGAAAAAATATAAACATACCTTCATTAAAACATTTCAGTTTGTCTTGCATTAAACCTTCACTATCATATCAAATTGTGACCTATTTCTTCAAAGCGGAACACGTCTCACACTACGCAGGCTATTTTGAGCTAGAGTGTTTTAAATTTAAACATTGATTCCATCAAATTGATTGAGATTGCCCAGAAACAATCAAATCTTTATCTTTCATAAAGACTATACATATATATTTTATGGTGGAAATAAACAGGTTTAATAATCAATTAAGTATTCCATTTGTCTCCCCCGTTTCATCAGCTTCAATTACAAAAATCAGCATTTTTGACAACTTTAAAATCAAATTTGAGATTTAAGTCAACTACCGAGCCAGACCGCAAGGATATCAATTGAAAACTAAGAAGTCCATCCCCAAATCATATCTTCCAAGTCCATCCCCAAATCATATCTTCAAAGTCCATTCCCAAATCATATCTTCCAAGTCCATTCCCAAATCATATCTTCCAAGTCCATCCCCAAATCATATCTTCCAAGTCCATCCCCAAATCATACCTTCCAAGTCCATCCCCAAATCACATCTTCCTAACGAAAATTCCAATTTTCACAAACCTAGTCGTAATGTGCAGATTTCAGACTTTCTTGTGATACACATATCTTAAAATCCATAAAAGTGGCATATGTTCCGCTTCGAAGAAACAGGTCACAAATGAATTTGTTATATTTAATTATAAATGCTATCCCGATGCTTTTAAAAAAAAATTAATTGTTTGTTTCTAGCTGCCCTTGGAAATTGTAACATGAACTCGTAAATCTATTCTCTTTGAACAGTGTGACTTACATCATCTTTGTCTTCACCATACAAGAAATGGCCGATGATGAAGAAGGCAATAGTATCACTAGGCATATACTCCAACTGAGGAAAGATAAAATTGAGTTTATGTAGTCAAGTAGTGATTAAATATTCCACATTCGTTGAGATCAACATTAACACTTAAATTTTACACAAAACAGAATTAATTCATATTTCCTTTTATGTTGACAGCCGAGGAAATTGAATATTTTAAAATGCCAAGGTAATCCACATTAGGTTTTATAAAATAAGCAACAAGATTATTTTTTTTTATATCAGTGCATAGAAATTCAAGTTATAGCATATAATTCCTCTGACATATCATGACTACCATTATGAAAATGCTAAAACACAATAAAGACGAGAATATTAACGAGCACTTTTTGTACCTAAGGCAAGTGCCCAAAAATGGATGTCAAGGAAGTCCAAGAAGGAGATAAAGCGATGATAAAGTGGGGGGGGGATCCAGACATAGATTTGACAACCGCAAGAAGAGTAACTGAGAAAAGGGAGCTATACGGAAAGGCCATCGTCAAGGCAACATTCCTCAGGAAACATACCCAACTAGAGTTAGAGGAGCATCAGTGGCCTAGTGGTTAACACAGTTCAAAAATGAGAAACTTCGAGTAGCTCAACTCACCGACACCGTCGGCTGGGTGACTTGGTAGGATCGTATCCCACTAAATGCAAAACTGTCTCAATAACTACAGGTCCACAGTGGTGGTGGGTACGGTCTACCTCACTTGACTCAGGAGTGAATGAGTACCTCTGACCATTAAGACAGCGTTGCCCATGTCCTAAAATTGTATTTTGCGACAAACAGACTGCCTGTCTTGTCTTATTGTTCTGTGTCGCTATGAGCCAGGGAAAGTGGAAAGGTCATTATAAATCGCTTAGAGGCTAAAGTCCTTTGGCAATAAGAACTATATATGTGAGGTTGTAACTTAACTTTAATATCGTGACGTGTTTCTTAAACACTAACTTTATGTGGGAAAGCCGAGTTCAAATAACAGTATAGCCACCTACTATACAATTTGAATGATTACTATGATTGTCAACTATTTTCATACTTTGTACCAAAAATTATATTTTCTTTCATTGCACGTTAGAATGTACGAAAAAAACAAACCCTGACAAATATAAACTCCTACTCCTAGTGATTATTCTGCAATACTCACACCACTTAGTGTATCAAGCTTTCGCCGTTGAATGACCGATTTCATCCTGTTCATGTCAATGGCTTCTTCCCCATTGGCCAACTTGGTGATGATGCTCATGAACCTGTTAGGTTAGGAAACGTTGAAGAGTCAAACAGAGTTTTAGATAGTGAGCTTATATATTGCTATATTTCTACATATCAAGAAGATCACAAAGCCATAGTCTTTGATAGATAATTTCCTATGCCAAGCAGGGTCCATTATTGCCAAACACTATTGACCCATCCATTCTAAAACCAATGGGTCATGACCATAGTGTCTTCGTGTAGGTTGGAGAACCGTAATTTTTCACTTTTCACTATTTGTGGTTTGTTATATTTTAACACTAAAATCTACCTTTTCCCCTCTCTCTGGGTTGTCATTGTTGCTGTTGCTCTAATGTTTTAGCTCCCTTTGTCATTAATTTGATGGGACATCAGACGCAATGTACAAAGTTGGCAATGGGTCAATTTGTTCCTATGTGCACCAATATCAAAATCAACCCTGGTTAAGTTTTGACCGTACTTCATACAGAATTCAGCTCATTTGGTGATTTGTTGACCCACTACATATCCTGCCTCACGACATTAAAATAATTCCAAATAAAAGTATCGTGTACACTTTGTTAATTCAATCTCTGAAATGCATGAGAAATACTAACACGTTTAAAAATCTCATCGTAGTATCCTAATTAAAAATAAATTTGAAAACAATTTTTAATATTACAAGAAAGAGTGTAGCAATTATCGTTGGTCACTACAAACCCTCAATTTCCGTAAATAAGAGTTACAGTTCAACAGTACACCTCATTATCCATTTGTCTTCAAATTCAACAACAAAAAAACATTTGAGACTCAAACTTACTCATCTTCGATTTCCTTAAGCCTTTCGGAATCCGCATTCTCAAAGGTGATGTAAATCGTCATTTCTGAGTTTTCAATAATGCTAAAGCTTGCCTGAATAATTGAAAAGAAAACAATTAACATTTTTCATCTTTAAACTTGAGAATATTTCAATTTAAAAATATCAACAAACAAAGAGGGTAGAACAAAAGCAAGGAGTAGAGATAGCAAAACTAAAACTATTTCACATCCAATAAACAAAGCATTTTTAGTGTAATGAATTAAAAATCCTTTGTGTTCAGGAGTTATTTGTAAATGACACACATGCATGAACACAAACCAGTGCCAAAATTAAAAGATATGTATCTACCAAAGTAACATTACTCGTCCAGGATGAAATCTAATATATATGCCTCCTTACTCATATTATTAAAAAACCTGGGTAAAATCTGACCATTTTGGGGCATATTGGCCTGTAAAGAAATTCTACTCACATCTCCAGCATACGGGTCGTCAATCTCTACCATATCCCGCTGTATAGGAGCAATAGGAGACTGGTCCAGATAGTCAGTCAAAACGCTCAGACACACATGTTCATACAAAGCCTTGAAGTTAAGAAAGAGAAACCAACCATGATTATCTATTCAAAGGCTAATACAGTAAACATTGGGATAAAGAGGAGCTCTCACGATAGATGAGGCTTCTGGAATGATATATATGTCCCTTAAAAATGTACATTAATAAAATTGATGACTGTAAAAAAATGAATGAGTGGACGTACATTCCATACATTTGCAACAATGCACTTAAAGACTTATAATAACATTGATATAATGAAAGAGAGGCTGTACCCTTGGGTTAACTTTCTGAATTAACTAGATGTATAATAAAACTAGCATAACGACTACTGGCATATTGCTAAATAAAACCATTGATTCAATCCACTCATGTATCATTGCGATGCTAAAGGATCATTCTATAAAATTTGCCTGCATCTCTTGGTTATATTTTCGTACCAAAGTTTTTGTCAATCTGGCTATAATCCATTTCTTATAATTCCAACATTAGAGGATGCAACTTCCCCAAAAGCTAGTACCCTCATAACTTATGCTCAGTAAATTGATATGAATTGACATCTCTCCCAAGTCTTACTTTGGATGGAGGCCCTCTAAAGCCAATCAAACACATGCCATACTCCTCATCATCTGAGGGATAAAATACAGTTTTTTTAACAGTCTCAGACAATGGCGGGACAGGGCTTTGCCAGGGTCTCTCAAATTCGGAATTGGATCCCTGGTTTTAAGAAGAAAACGAACAATGTCAATGGTTGGCTTTCAAAGAATATAATTTTGTCACAAAAATATATCAACTATGAAAACCAGGATTTTTTAATTTCATTTAAAAAGACAAATTCTGGTGTATTGACAAAATATACAACCTCATTGAGTTTTGTCAGTTCATTTGAAGAAGAAGAAGAAGAAGAAATAAGCCATTACTTACTGTCTTTAAACTTTAGGATTTAATGAAATTATCAGAGTAGGGACTTTATTTCAAAATGTTCTAGAGAAACTCTCAAAAGCATGGCTTTAATTTTGTTTCAATGAATTGAGGCATAAAATCCTTTGAGATCGACTAAACCATGTATGGCTACAATATATAGTTAGTGCATTACCTTTGCAATGATCTTATTTTCTACTGACTCCAAAGCTTTAAAAACGTCTTCAGGTTGCACCATTCCACAAATGATCAGACACAAATTTTCAGGTCTGTAAAAATCCTTGTGATAATTTTTAACCTTCACAAGAAAAAATAAGAATAAGAAAATAACATAGAGAGAAAGTAAGAAAATTTAGCATTTATGTGATAATTTTCAAGTAAGACTTATTCTAAATAGAGGGAATATTTGGTCAACAATCGCATACAACCAAGTGGTGAATTTTTAAATTGGTTCAGTATATAATACTCAGCATTCCGGCATTTTGCCAGTTTAAGGGCTAATAAAGACATCTAAACCAATCTTCCCCCCCCCCCCCCCCAATATCAACACATTACGAAATATTTTTAAAAGGGGTGCTCATGGATGACTGAAAATCGTGTATATATCTGCTGTAGATGACACTGTGCACAATGGCATATAAGTATGTATAACATGTATGTATGTACGTACGTATGAACAATAAATATGTATCTAAGTATATGCACGTAAGCAGGAATGAATTTAGTTACTATTGAATTAGTTACAGATTATTAATACGTTAGCATGTATCAAGACCAATTTCCTGTGCAGGATCAATAAAGTTTGTCTCATCTCATCTTGCTTGAGACTAATTTGACCTAATTGTGAAAATAAAACAAACGCAACGAGTGACCACACCATGATCCTACATCATATTGTTACAAGTTCTAAATACAATCTGCATACAAACTTTGTCATGAGAGGTGCTCTCCCTCAGGTTCCTCATGATGCCTCCAGTTTCACTCTTGTAGCCGCATTGACCAGGGTACATGGCTCTCAACAACGACAGGTTAGTTCGACTTTCACCAGTGTTCTCTCTTGCCTGCATCTCGCAATAGACGATCCCACCATCTTCCCCTGATCCATCAATATGGTGAACTTCTGTAATGTAACCAGACTCCTGTGATAAACCATAAAAGAAGATTGTCACCGGTCATTTTACATGTATTCACAGCTTCTATAATGTAAATTGAACCTAAAATTACAAACATGCCTCTGAGAAAAAGGAAATCAATCTCTAAAAGAATAACAATAAACATGGTATGTATGTAGCAATGAATTATATTTCAGCTCTGCTCTACATTTAACCTGGCTGGTTCCATTTTTCTTCCCTAGCACTGCCAGATTGGGGAATAAATTGTTAATCCAGATTTTAGAGGTAGCAAAAGTGTTGATACTCTTAAAAATATAGGCTATAATATGAAATACTTAGATCTACATACAATTAATAGCTAACACAAAATACTAATATATCTAATACTTCAAATATAGGAACTCACAGTGATAGTAGGATATAGAATATGGTCCATATAGATCGGCAGAAGGGTAAGAAATCCATCGCTACCAGCTGTGGTCATTGTGTAACATGTATGGTCAGTTTCAGTCCAAGCATTTGTACCTGAGGCAAGGCAACGATTGGCAAATTGATCCAAAATGCCCTGAAATCAAGATTTTTAAATTATAAACCAACTTAATACTTCAAATGAAAAATCAAACTTAATAATAAAAAGATAAAACACAATATTGATCATGTTAAAATTGCAAAAAATGTTTGTGCACATTTGACACACTTTAAAAATAAAAAAACATAAGTCTTTCAAAACTTTACTATAATTTATAGTAATTAAGACATTATTATGCATTGTAATCAGAGATTGTGAAATACAATAAAACCTAAAATGAAAATGACAACAATGAACAACAAGAAATATTTTAAACAGTACTATGGACTCCGCCTCCCCTGTGGTAATATTTCATGAAAACACAAGAGTTGACTTAAATAAACTTAAAAGGAAACCTCACTTTGTATGGAAAATCTTCACTGCCAAGAAAAACCAAATGTTCCAGAGTATGGGGAAGACCATCATCATCATGAGCCTCGGTTGCTGTTAAAGAAAAGAATAATCATAAACACTGCTTTAGACTAAAAAAAATAATTACATTTATAAACTAGTGAATATTTGCAATAGTTTAAGTAAAAGCCTTGCCATTTATATAGAAATAAAAAATTGAACAACCATGAATTCAACACTGGAAATTGGTTACATCTCAAATTTTTCAAACCTGATTAATAAAACATGTTCATATGAATCTGAGTGAGGCCAACACAGGCAAGGTACCGTAAGGTAAGCGCATTAAGCAAGCCTTACTTTATTTTTTAAAACTAAGAGCGGGAGACAGTATTTTAAGCAAGGAAAGTTCAGGCCAACTTAATTCAGATTATTCTTTACGAGCCTTGCAGGCATTTCTCTACAGAGACAGATGTCTAGTGAGACTTGAGAGATCAAAATGATCTAATCTTTAAGTAATATTTCTATAGTACTAGTACATGGACCGGTAATCAAGAGAGATGTTGAAGAGACCCCGGAAACAAGGACCAACAAGTCTCAACTCAATATCTTAATCAGATTAAACTTTGAGAAAGGAGTCCAAATACATAGATCTAGATCTGTACTTCAATTATAATCTACATAGAATATTATTGAAATGGTAATATAAGGGCAAATCACATTGATGTGTCAATGGTCACTTTAATTCATATCAAAACACACATATCAAATCGATGTGTCAATTAGCCTCTTCGAGAGAGGAGAGCTGTCACGTGATAGTTGTGTAGCCTGTTTGTTTGACCCTTACTTCGTTCATTGTTTCCTTTGTCT
>JASKDV010185811.1:0-12051 GCA_032466395.1 Aegires albopunctatus
ATAGTAGCAGAGTGGATATTTAGAAATTTAGGAGTAAAATTTTGTTAATTATCTTTACAGTATCTCTGATTTACATGTTGTAAAAAGAATAATTAATTTCCAGGTCCAGTGTGATTTTCAGTGTATCCATTATGAGACAATGATTGCGCATCTTTAGTCATCGATGAGATATTTATCAAAATTGAAATTTGCTTCATCATGGAATCGAGAGAACAAAAAATGTAAAAGCTAATGAAAGATCAATCTATTATAATGTCGAAACACACCACCAAACCAAAAACCCCAAAAAAGAGATGAGCAAGACATACTCATACCTGCATTTGCCGCCATTCTGGCAAGTATTAATTCCCTTCTCCCAGTCACAGTGTGGTCCCTTTTCACACTGTTTACCGTAAAATCCTTCGAAACATTCACATGTGAAATTGCTGGAAAAATATGTGGAAATATATCTCAATATAAATTTTATTGTGTGTTTACAAAAACTTCGCCAATGAGCTCATAACGAAAACAAATGAAATGAACAAAACTGATAAATAGGGATTAAAGACTGAATGTACCAGGTTGAGTATTACTGTCAATACGCCAAAAGAAAAAAGAAAAAAAGATGAAAAAACAAAAACATAACTTTTTTGAAGTATTAAATCTTATTATGTTAGCTATTAAATGTATGAAGATCCAATTGTTTCATATTGTATCCTATGTTTATCAGTATGAACACTTTCGCTACTTCTAAAATGTGGATTCAATCTATTCCACAATTTTGCAGTGCTAGGAAAGGAAGAATGCAAAAATATTTTTTATAGAAAGGGATATTAAATATCTTGACCACAAGAATTCCTAGTTCTTCTATAACTTTTATTTAGTTCATTTCAAGGGATATCTATTGTCATTCATTGTTTTAAAGAATATGACAAATTTATTTCCAGCTCTTTATATTCAAGGATGTAAAAGCATTGGATGTTTTGTGTGGTTGAGGTTTTGATATAGTTATAATAATAGTCGATATTATCAAAAGATGAGCCAATATAGTTCTGGTTTGCTACACCATAGGAGACACGAGGAGCCTTTTGCTCTTAGGGGGTTGAATATGATCAAAATAATATGTCCACGAATCCTACATAATTCGTGGAATCGTGGTCGAGTGGTTAGCGATCAGGCTATAATAACAAGGCTGTGAGTTCGATTCCCGCTGGCGCTTGGTCCGACGTTGAGAACTTGGGAAAATCTCTTTACACGCATTTTCCTCACCGCACTCAGGTGTAAAAAGATTTAATGGGGCCGAGTGGATAGTGGCATTGCACAGTTACCAGGGGATTCCGGGTTCGAGCTCCACTTCGGCATCTGGTTTTTTCCGTGGGCTGGATAATTTACCCTTATTTCCCACATGCGGCGCTGCCCTGCTATCGATCTTTCCTCGACATAGATCCTAAAGAAAAATGTCCCCAAGGTATGAATAAAGCGAATTTCATTATATTTATTTCATTTATTTTATTCATAAACTCTTCCAAACACGCCCCGCCCCTCAACCCCCCCCCCCCCAAAAGAAAAAAATAAATAAATAAATAAATTGAAGAACATATATTTAATTTAAAGTATTTTGTTAGTCAGCTAACTATGTTGCTTTAAAGAATATGACTACTTTATTTGTAGCGCTTTGCTCCTCTGAAGGTTTGCAATCCAACTGTATCATATTATGCATTGTGCTACCCTGTTCAAATGAATAGTTATTAGTTACAAATTGTGCTGCATGTTAATGTACTTTCTCTAAGTTATTTATTTGAGTTTTAAGGTGTAGGTCCCAGACATAGCATCCATATCCAACATATTATTCCTTATTTCACCAATGTCAGTTTTCTTCCATTTGATGCCGCCAACCCTTGTTCATAAATTATAATCGCATTCGCTTCATTCAGGAACTGTTCAATGGCGTGCCTACTGTAAATCGACCCATCGGGTTTGTAAAATATTTCTCTGTCCAAAGAATTTGTATAGTGGTGTTCGTACTGTTGTAGGTGGAATACTTGGTTTTATAAACCCCAAAGGTGTCCACTGAGGTGTTGGTTCACCGTGAAGTTTCATCCACCAAACTTGCAATGCCAGTAATGCCACCAGCGTCATGGATGGTGACTGATTTCAAGAGAAAATAAGTTATTTTCATGTCTAAACTAAAATAATAACAAAATTAAACTGAGTAAACATAGGTGAGCTGAAAATCAGGCTGTGCAACTGGGTCTAGATGACTATAGATAAACATGGTAGCCGTTGGTGCCTGGGTTTAGATCTAGATCTAGAATAAAAATATCTAAACGTATCTTCTAGATCTAGCACTTTACTTAAAGTCAACAAAACCTAGGATCTACAGTCTAGATCTATATCTAATCTATAAATCCCATTATAATCTGAACATAGATCTATAGCCCACTATTAGATCTAATATGATGATCACTCAAGTTCATCCCTTCATTTTCTCCTACAAAAAATACCACAAAACCAACCCATTTGATTCCATACCAAAGAAGAAGCACCAGCGCTCAGACAACAAAACATCATGCTAAACAGAAAACGAAAGTATTACAAGTTTCATTCATTCCCATTCATAATTTTTTTAGTTTCACAACTTCATGAATATCTTCCGCCAATTTTTTCTGACTCAAAATATTGTCGGAAAAAAGAGAAGTGAAGGATTTATTCAGACTTCCGGTTTGAAAATGTGTATCGGTATCGATAATAGTGCTTATTATGTGTTTAACACATTCAGAGAGCATGGTTGGTTGGCTTATTAGTTGACACTGTGTGTATTGGTATCATTGTTTTAATGATGACTGGGATGATTTAAAGGCTGTTAGAGTTTGTGTCGGCTTGTTTGTTTATTTTATCAAATGGATCTGTGTTTGAGTTTGTCTGAATGTGTGCACAGCAGTGTGGAAAGGTTGGGAGACAAAATTCAGACCATTGTCTGAGGATTTACAGGTCTGGTACTCATATCCGCAAGTTGTGTCATGGTTAGCTGGCTCTTTTCTTCTTAATCATCTTCACAACTGATGTCTTCATCATTGTCCAAAATGACTTCCCCAGACCCACTATGTGCATCGTATTCGGGCTCTTCTTCATCACCAGGAAAGTGGCACCTACAAGTCGCTGCTATGAACAGGCAGCTTGTCAAAATATTCATGAACATGGTGGTAATAGTCCTTCCCCGTCTATCTGTCCTGATGTATTTTCACATGAAAAGGCCTTCAAGGAGGGGTTCATTTCCAAAACCAATTTAATGGATTCTGCATTGTCATAAATGAACTCTTGATGAAATAAAACAGCTGAAGACACAAACTTAAACATAACATGTTTTATTATTTGCCTCTCGCTCTCATTCATCAACAACCCCCAATCCCCAGGTCCACTCAAATCACACCAAAAGAACAGCGTTGATACAGCCATCATTTTCAGGATTATTGGTCACCTGGGCATACTTTCCTGTGATTGAGAAGACATTAATCTAAAGTTAATATTGTGGCTTAAAAATCTAAATTGCATGATACAGTTAATCAAAAACAGCAATTGAAAGTAGTTTATATATTTATAATGATGAATATAACATAATACATGGAGTGCTTAAAACAAAATTAAAAATATTTGTAAAGCATTTATAAAATATAAAATTATAGTTTTAGATCAATACAGATCAAACCACAACTTATTATAAGTTTCATATATTGGAACACTCATCAGGTGGTGACACTAACATTCTTCAATAAATGTTTCTTACACAAAACTTATAATATAAGAAGTTGTGGTTTGATCTGTATTGATCTAAGAATATAATTCTATATATTAATAATGAATGATACTTTGAAACATAATAACCAATGCAGGAAGGGTTTCTTAACAAATATGTCATAATATACCTACTTGTAAAGAAATAAAACAAGAATCTGACTCACCCCAAACAACCTTTCCAGACTGTGTTACTAAACCTAATTCGCTTATGTTTACCTGTAGGGAATAACAAATAAAGCACAAATTAAATTACTAAATGTATATTATATTATCCAACGATATCAAGCAATCCATAGATCTAGAATAATGAGACCTTGACCTTGAAAACGTTTATATGTTTCAGACTTTCTAAAGGTACCTAGTCATCTAATACAAAACTGAGAAATTCACATCTATAATTTGGTTTTCAATAAGAATTTTGGTAGGCCATAATTATTAGGAATTTGGCCTTTTTAATGGTTTGAACACAATAAACATCAGAAGTTGTAAAACCCGATGAGCAACACCAAAAATAAATAAATGAATAAAATAAAAAATTGAAATAATTGAAGAAAAAAAAATGTAAACTCATAGCTTCTCCTTTGGAGAATATTCCCGAGCAACAAATGGTAAGTACAGAATAATATTGAGCCATCCCTTGCTAATAATTAACTCATCCTTTGTGAATAGCAGTACATAAACATTTTCTTCATTCTACCAACATACTTCAATGACAGTTCCTTTGGTTATGACTCCTAAACTTGTGTACATGGTGGAACTTGGATTTTTCTTCACACCAAGAATTGGCAAAAAGAATGAGGCCTTAAGTTCTGGATGTGTCACATTGGCTTTTTTAAATCGGAGACCCTGGAGAGCAAAATATTAATAATTAATAAATGAAAACAGATTTGAAGTACTGAGAAATGAGTAAGAAAGGGAAAGGGAGAAAAGCAGAAAATCTTAAAATTAACAACCGCAGAATGATAAAATAGAAGACATAATATTAATAACAATAACTGGGTGCAACAAATTGACAAATGCCAAGATGCAAAATGGTGCTTGTCGAAATGTTGCACCAAGGTATCGATATGTAACTAGCTGATCCCTTGCATGCAATGATTAAACATACACAACACTATAAATTAGAAGGGTTCAATGCAAGAAATTCTCAAAAGTCAAGTCTAGCCAAAATTGGCATTTAGTTTATAGAATCATTATCTTCAACCAAGACAGTTACTTTCTGTATTAATGGCTGGGCTACAACACAAGGCAGGGGAAAGTCAAGAAAATAAATAGTATTATTAAAAGAGTAGAAAAACTTGCTAATATATCATATAAATCCTTTCATACTTTATTTGAATTAGACAAATTCTATCCTTATTCAAAAATCATAAAGAACTAATAGACCAATATTAATATAATGTTGTAAAACGGAAAGGTACAAGAAGTCATTTTTATCACATGGCATTGGGCTGTTCCCTCATTTACAATCTGTACACCATTATACTTCAAACATATTATGAGTAAGTATATAAATACCATGTATGTTTTAGCTACTTACTTTATTTCAAAAGTGTTATATCTAGATCTGTTATATTTTGGTTACCTTTGATAAATCCTATCCATGTATACTACAGTCTGTCCTCCCTCTGTTTTACGAATGATTTTCTGGGAACGGATTTTGTTCTTATTATTTCTTTGTAAGCTAAACTGGAAACTCGACTCCCCCCTCCCCCCCCCCTTTTGGGGACGAATCGCTACTTTTCCCTCTCTAATCCGAACACTATCTCCACATTAACAGCAACAGACGAACTTACATGTACCTTAATTGATGACTGGTTTTCATTTGTGACATTGTCTGGTCATTTCTAAACACAAACACACCCTATCGCTTTTCGCACCTTTCGCAACAGGGACACTGTGACATGTGTTTCGCATCAGGCTTATCAAGAAACAAGACAAACTGTTCTCACATCTACACGTAGGTGATAACAAAACCAGATGACCAGCTGACATAAGTTGTCAATCACCACTAGATATGACTCCGCCCCCTCTCGTTCGATGCGATATCGTAGGTGTTCGATTTGACCAATTATATTGTCTGATTGATCATTGATAAGTATGATTGCAATTGCTTTTTTGTAATTGATCTAAAGCTTGGAAATTCAGTCGTAGCTCGCAGACCTTCTCACCACTAACTAGACCCCAAGGCTAAATTGCATCCAAGTCTAAGTCTAAACATGTCGTCACCAAAGCGAAGAAGAATAGAGATACCCCTTCAGGTGAAGCGCGAGTTAGTGAAAGAAAAGACGATAACCCAAAGATGACAATAGCAGAGCTTCAACATATTGGAAAAGAGAAGTTTGCCCTTGAAATGGGTAGATCAACAATAAGTGGTACAGTAGTACACAGCTATTTCAGAATCTGTTAAAACCAAAATTTCCTTTCAAATGTCCTATTTGACTTTGAAAGTGACTAGCATGAAATTATTGAAATTAGCTTTTGCGAGATGTGACGGGTTTTCCTGTGCTCCCACACATATACATTATTATTTCACTTAGGAATATAGAATGTATGGCATTATAAAAAAACGTTAATGGTCTACTACTTGTTCTTTGAAATCAGAAATGTGTACTGTATGTGAAGGATATTTGTAGTTTAAACTGTCAGATTGCAGATGAGACACCTCCTCTCCACTCTCTTCCTACCCAAATCATTATCATCTAGAAGCATGCTCCCATTTCTCGGGTCCTGAAGTGGCAGCAATTTTAACTTAAGCTTTGATTATATAACTTTAAATTTGGAAATGATTAACAGTGAAGCAGAGTGAAAATAGCAATTATTCTAAATAAGGATCACAGTCCAATATTTTTGATCCTATCATCTATCATGTGACTACAGACATTTTCATTTTAGATTCATTAACTTATAAAAAATCATTACTGACCATAGGTCTAATAAACCTTTCAAACTTTGCAGGCTTTCTTGTAAAACCATCGCCGACGAATGTGACTTTTGTGACCATTCTTTTCCAAGCTTTTCCTAAAAAATAAATAAAAAGACAGATTTTTCAACAATTTCAATGAAAGCATCTGCCTAATAAGTAAAATAACTCTAATACTGAGTACGGACCAAAAACAAAACATTGTAAATTTGAAGAAAAGATATGAACAAACAAGAAAATTAGAGGGAAAGGAACTAAAATGTAAGAGATACTAAATTCAATGCCACTGGACAGTAAAAAAGTTAAACTATATTAAATCGTGGGGTGGAAAGGTGTAAAGATACCAATATTAACAAATCCAGATTTGTGAAGAGTGATATACTACAAAAGTACACACAGTGACAGAATGAAATAAAAATCAAACTGGGTGGAATTAAAATAATTTTCAATTCATCTTCAAAGTGCCTGTTATAATACGTAAAAATACTTACTTTTGGTTTTACCAGTCTTGACAACTTTAAACACTTCAGCCTCTGACATGCCTTTAACTTTAGGTAATGGGACTTCCCATTTACCCTGTCAACAAGAAAATCAAATGAAAAAGACATTAATATGAATCCTTATAAAGAGATGAAAACATTATTTAAACCATTAATAAGGTGCTGCAAAAGGAACATCCATTAACAATCAAGAATGTGTCAACATCTTATAGAATAGTACATGTAATAAACAACCTATGTCATCACCTAATATAAAAAATACAATAAAAACAACAATGTCAAGCATAATTTATCACAAAAGCTAAGCTAATGCCATATTGGTATCATCTATCCTCATATCAAATTTCATCAAAAGGTATAATGTATAAGTCACAAAAACAAGGGGCAAGCCTTTTTACCACTAGTGACTCAAGTGTGGGTGAGTACATAACCATCAAACCAGGGTTGTTCTCATCTAAATATGTAATCACACCTGACTAGCTGCATGACCTGTATATTTCTGATCATAAGAAGCCCAAGAGAGAGACTATGTGACTTTGAAGACAGCTATCTCATCTAAGCTCATTTCACACTTGCCCGATTTCTCTAAAAATAATTTATTACGAGCACTGATGCATGAGACAGAGGACTTTAATGTAACAATATGGAGCAAAATTTTCTCCCATTGCCGTTAGCCAAGGGGTAATGAAAAGTCATTGTGAAGCACTTAGAGACACAAGGCACTATATAAGTTGATCCTCAACTTTTATAGGAGCATGGCCAGTAATACACTATTATATCAGTTAGCCATGGCATTTGAAGAAGAAGAAAAGAAAGATTGCTCATTCACAAACGAAATTTACCAAAGACAATGAGTAACAAATAAAACAAACCTAACCCTTAACTAACGTAAAGAAAAAAAATATTTGCAAAATGATAACGAAGCCTCGAAATTTCCCACTAACAAACAATAAAAAGTTAAGTCAATGACTCAACCTCAATGTAAACTTACTGCTTTTTCTTTTCGTTTCTGTTTTATAGTATTAGACAAGACCTTAGCACGTATTTGATTTTCTCTTTCCAATAAATATGTGGGATTTCCATATTTGGAATCTTTGTCTGTAGATTTCTGTTTGGTTTTTCTTTCCTCATGCATCTTGATTCTGCAGATGAATATCAGTTTATGATAAACTCATATGTGTTTAATAACCTTTTATTATGATATAAATACAATTCAATGCAATGCAAAAATTTTTTTAAAAATTATTGACATAAAAGGGAAAAAAGAATACCCCAAAACATACAGAACAAAAAATAATAATAATATGATTAGACCCCCCCCCCCCCCAAACCACATACATAAATGTTTTACTAGCTATATAGTTCATAAACTCTTATACTATCTTCAAAATAAATCATTGAAGAAGTTGTCAAAACCTTGAAATTCTTTTTAATGAAGCAGGTAAACACTCACGTTTTCTTCATCTGTATTTTCTCTGCATGTCGTTTCTTGTTGTACAGCTTAGCCTTGATGCCTCTTAACTTTTTGGCCTTTTCCGCCATTTCATGGGGTCTTCGCCCTTCTTTCTTTCGCCTGGCAATCAGTAATAATAAATAATGGCAATAATATTATCATAACTTATGATGTAAATAATTCTTACAGATGCAAATCGAAACATCAAATAATTTAAACGCTCACAACAATAAAAAGGGTAAATTCCCCAGAGTGTGTGACAGAAAACGGTAGTAAGTATTACTTTTCGCCATGGTACTAAATTCCATTTATTTAAAAGTCTATTTTTACCACTCTCTCTATACTGCAAACTGCCATCCACTAACATTTTGCAAGAGCTTTCTATAACAAAGACAATGTAATATTATATTTCTTGATATACCAGTAAATGCAATGCAGACAGCAAGCTAATATCTCTGAATCTGAATGAAAATAAAAATTATTTTTTTAAAAAAGGAGGTTACCGCCAATGCACTTTGCCATATAAATACTAAATCAAAGCAGTTGATCTTGGTTGGTCTAAATCCCGTTACATGTACATCATAATGTAAGCTGGTAAGTTGGCATATAATAGCACAATATCAATTCAGGTTAGCGTATGATGCTATCCCTTTCCTGTCTACCGTTAACTTTCCCCCATCACAACTACACAATGCTTGTCACATCAGAAATATGTGTTGTATATATATTCTGTTTTTTATGAATTGTTTGACTGGTTGTATGACTTAAAGACTTGTTATAAAACAAGAAAATTTATGGATTTTACATCCACAAAAATTAGCAATCATTTGCATGAAACCACAAACCTTAATAATGAAAAATATTCCCGTTTGATGTTAGACCATAACTCACATATATTTATAATAAAGCTATGCTGCTATAGCCAGCTAAAAGTTTCTTGATTAATTTGAAGAATATGGACACGATTATATGGTTAAAAATTGAGAAAAATAAGACAATATTAGAACTGAAAGTGCCGCTTATCTTCTGAATCATCGAATTTAGATAGAATGTATCTTAAGTAATTTGGGTTAATTTAAAGGTAGCGTCAATTGCGACTGAGTTACTTGGCCGCAAATGACAAAGTATCAATTGTGACCGACTAAGTCTGTTACTGATACAATGCTCAGATATAAGAAGTGATGGTTTAAATCATGAATTACATTCCATTTTTCTCAATTACAATCCTCTTATAATAAAATAGTTTGATAAAGTTTTACGCCTTGGCTACTTTTTTAAACAAAAGAGCTCCTACTTACTCTGTCGCAATTGATACGGTATCAATAGTGACTGAGTGACTCGGTCGCAATTGACACTTCCTAATTTAAAATGTTCAGAAGGGCAAAATTTAGTTTGTGAAACACTAATTTTTTTTAGCAAAATGAACAATTAATTAGCATTTTTAAATTCATATTTTATAATCTCTATATGTTGGCAACTATAAGTCATATTTAACATAAAAGACCAAATTAATAGTCTATTGATCAAATTTTATTGATAAAATGTGGACCTCTATAATTCGGCGTCCAAGATAGCAGACAGGAATGACTCAAGCCAGCTTCCTTCTTATTTTCAATTATAATGAGAGGGATCAAAGATGAAATCCAAACTCTCTTTATTTCATTTCCATTGATTTTGATCTTCTAACTAAAAGGTTTTCTAAGTAAATTAAAGAATATATTATAAGGATAGGAGTCACTTACTTTGTCTCCTCATAATCCAGACGTCGTCCATGACGTTTGATATGAAGATCGATATATTCATTTTGAGGCTAAGGAAAAAAGAAACAAAAATCAAATGTCATCAAAACTATCTGATGTTTAGGCCTAGGCCTAAACTAAAAGATGGTAAAAGAAACAAAATATGTCTAAGATTTTTTAAAAAGAGCCTTCATTTATTTAGCAAACTAAAGTGAAACTGTACCAAGGTAATTATTATTCAATCCATTGCATACAGGTGGTTCCCTGTTTTTTCTGGGTCTATATACGGAGCAAAATTAAATTTCATTATATATCTGATCCAGTAAAATTTTGAATCTGAAAATGAAACCATCAGGCTTCCTGTATTTGGCTGTCATAATCATTATAATAATTTTAGGCCAAACGCATGCCAAATTACAGAGGACTATTAGAATTGGCAGCATCAATTGTCACATAGTGTGTCAATGACCAATGCCTTGCTCACAGATAAGATGCTTTGTTTAAATCATGTACAGTCGAACCCGGTTTTATACTGATATACTGAAACCGTAAATGCTGAAATCCCGGTTAAACTGAAACTCTTTCAAGGAACGGAATTTTGTCTATATAAATCAAAATAGACTGGTTAATCTGAACGTAATCCCGCTTTTATAAGTCTGAAATATTTTTCGGCTGGAATCACACAAATATTCTCGGTCTAAGTAAAAAAACAAACATCAGACACTTTACATTGAAAATATGAAGTGTCTGCTCGTACGCGAAGAAAAAGTTCTATTCGTACGGCAGATCTCGGTTTTGATTTCTCTGTCTCTCTCTAGGGACACTGCGGTATGAATATATTTTTTCTTCTCTCTCTCTCTCATGACACTGCCATACGAATATAAGTTTTTCTTCTCTCTCTCTTTCTTGCGACACCGCCCTACGAATATAGTTTTTCTTCTCTCTCTCTAGCGATACTGCCGTACAAATATATATTTATTTCTTCTCTCCTCTCTCTTTCTTGCGACACTGCCGTATATGAATATATCTTTTTACTTCTCTTCCCTCTCTCTTTCTTGCGACACCGCCGTATGAATATAATTTTTTTCTTCTCTCTCTCTCTGGCGACACTGCCATACGAATATAATCTTTTCTTCCCTATCTCTCTGGCGACACTGCCGTACGAAAATAATTGTTCTTCTCTCTCTCTCTCTCTGGCATCACTGCTGTACGAATATATATATATTTTCTTCTCTCTCTCTCTTACAACACTGCCGTAAGAACATAAGTTTTTCATCTATACTCTCTCTAGTGACACTGCTGTACGAATATATTTTTTCTTTTCTCTCTGGCGACACTGCCGTATGAATAGAATTTTTTCTTCGCGTACAGTCCCGTACGAGCAGCCAGAAGAGAGAGAAAGTGCAATGTAAAGCAGCGAATGGCAGTCACAAGATTGGCTGTTACTATAAATATCGGCCAATGGCGTTTGATTGTTGTTCTCTAGCTATCCGCTTGTAGATCTAGAATCTAGGGCATAATCCTGCTTTAGCACTGACAGATGGTATCGAATATAATATGGTAAATTTTATGTACGACGATACCGAACTCCCCAGCTCACGACGATACATCACTCAGCCATGGTCTTCCCAGCTCACTCGCCCCCTCTCTCGATTTGCTTGC
>JASKDV010185833.1:0-21376 GCA_032466395.1 Aegires albopunctatus
AGAGAGAGAGAGAGAGAGAGAGAGAGAGAGAGAGAGAGAGAGAGAGAGACGGCGTTAACCCGATACATGTACTTGGCTTCAGAGTTCGACTTCTGTTATGCTCTTGGCTACCACTTTTATCCCCTGTCCCTACCTCTTCCAACACCCCCCCCCCTCCCTCCCCTCTCCCCTTATCTTGTTCTGCGAAGATTACAAAATCATATTATTTGTTTGGTCGTTATATTTCAGGTTTATTTCAGTGACCTTCCCCCAGCCATGTTGATCGACTCGGAGAGGGGCATCGGGGTGGACATGGCTGTCCTGGACTGGTCCTACTTCCTGTCTCAGGTCATCCTTACTGTCACCATGGGGGCTATTGTTCACGTGACCGGAACCCTTATCTCCTACATGGTAACAGCTGGGATGATGGGCATCCTAGCCATTTACTACATCGGCAAAGTGGTTGAGACTGAAACGCAAGCCAGGAGATGCATCAGTGCTAGATAGTCCTTCTCTAGGATTATTTTTGTTCTTCGCCTTTCTGTGTGCACATGTCTCTTCCAGACTTCAATCAAACCCAGAGTGAAATTTTAAGAGGACTCTTCTAACTACATGACATAGACCCCAAGAGAATTCTTGTAATCAGGAAGCCGTAAGACCTTCGAAACTCACTCTATCAGTATAACATGTAGTATGCCTCTAAAATTAAATTATTGCAGGCGAGAAAGATAGCAAGAGAACATGAATATCACCATTAATACCAAAGATGAGCATTAAATTGTTATAATATTTGTGCTATGTAGCTTTGACTCCTCTCATTGGCGGGAATTTAAGTAGATGGGTGCACATACATATTAATTCTTCAATGGGCAGTTTATCTTCCGGTTAAAGATGGGCTTATTAGTTATGGTTTTGGCAAACAATGGATGTGTTCGTTTTTCTTGGATGGTTTAGACAGGGTGATGATCCCAAATGAAAAAAGGGAAGACAAGATTTCATTCACATTGTCATACCATCAATTTCATAGGGGATGGGGGCTGACATCCAACATGTTCTGTAAATAGATTGATAGATTAAGAATCATAATTAATTTATGTTTATGATTCATGGAGGTTGACTTGACTTATTCCTGTCTCTCCTCATGGAGAATGGGGCCATGAATGAGTCCTCTCCAAGACCATCTTTCCCGAGCAGCAGTGGTGGCCTCCTTCCATGAATGGAACCCAAGTTTCTTCTGTTCATTTTTGATGGTTCTACGCCAGGTCATCCCTGCTCTTAAATTTGGCCTGATCTTTTTTGTGAAATTCTTTGCAAATTTTATAGCATCAAGTTTTATATGTTCATTTTGGGACTCTACTATGGTATCAGCCTTGTCATCCTGCCATTTGTCTTGCCCAGTTGTGTTTATTGCAGCCTACCAATTCAGTAAAAAAGACAATTAATATCCCCTACCCTGATTTTCTCCTGTTCGGCAAATGCAATTACACTAACTACAGTAATCATATACCTATCACAACCTCTTTGCTAAACAATTGTCTAGTCAGTGTTGTAAGCCAAATTTTAAAGTTCTCTTTTCTTTTGTTTTTTTTTAACATTTCAGTTCATTTGTACATGTAGCTGCCCAATGAAATGCTAGGTTACCGCTATTTTCAAATCACGAAACACCTTTTTCTTCCTGCAAGATAGAAAAGGGGAATGAATGAAAGAATTTGAATTATTAAGATATTCTGTCCCATGGCAGTTTTTTCTAAGAGTTATTTCCCTTCTCTCTTTCCAAATTGATCATCCACCAAGGATTTCTTCATTTCTTCCTGAGAATAGTTAAAGAATGTAAAGTTCAAAGTAAAAGAAAATGTCGCTCCTATGTTATATTTGATCCAAATGACACATTTCATCAAGCTTGGTATTTTGAAAACTTTTGGATCTAGGAAAGACTCATTTAGATTTAAAAAGCTTTTTCTTATTTTACTTCACAATCTCTCATGCAATGAAAATAGCTATTGCTTCATATTTTTGATGGTTGTTGCTTTTTTTTTTCTCCTTTATATTGTTATGTTTTTATCTTATTGTTGGTCTCTTGCAAAATTAGTATCTTTTTAGTTAGCCGGGTAGGTTGAATCTCATCCATTTTGTTGTAGCCTTATTCTTAGTAATAATTTATATGGAAATAGTCTAAACAATTATTAAGTACATTTGATATAAGTAAACCCTTGATTTAAATCCTATTTATATTGGACTAGAGTTATAGTAGGTGTGTTGATATATAGCTTAATGATTCACCCCATTGCAAAGCATTTTATGTTTGTTGTTTAATGAGCTCTTATAGATGATATGCAGTTGAAAATACATTTTTGATATTGTACTCGCTATTAAGTAGATTATACTTCTCAATATTATTGTTATATCTTACATATAGAGATATATGGATAATATAACACATGAATTTTTATACCAGTCAATAAGTTTGCGTGATTCTGCACTTATTTTTGCATACAGATTTTTTTGTTTCATGGTAGATATTTTATAGTGATTTTGTTATAAGTACTTAGAAATGATGAGAGATATTTTTAGGTGTAGTTAGGTTGGTTTTGTCCATTGCTCTTTTGAGTTTTGTAATTACTTTTTTAATTTAATTGTATCTTTTTATCTGTGTGGTGGAAAGGCGGATTTAGAGAGAATATAAGATTAACCAAACAACAAAGCTACACCTCCATAAATGGACTTTAATTATATAGATTTTCAACTTAGCGAAAATTGATACAATGTACATATGTATTATATTTTCATATCATCTCTAAATATGTCAAAAAAATTAGACCATAAACTAGATAACAATGATAATAATAAAGAGAAAAATAACACTCACCTCATAGTGATGGCCAAATTAGTTTGGCATTTTACTTGAAATGGTGATATTGTTCTAAGAAACTGATTTCTTATTTCTATGCATATTTCTTTATAAAATGAGCTGCCATATTCATGCCTGTTGTGATCTACATATTTATATATATATATTAATTAACCTGGTATATGATTTTAACAATATCATAATTGCTTCTCTGAAAGTAAATGTTTTAGAATACATGACACCCTATCTTACATTTCCAGCACCACAATATTATTGTTAGTTTTGTGTGTGCACTACATATTATTGTAGATTCGTTGTGTACATTACATAGTGTTGTTGGTTTTGTGTGCAGGGTATTTCATGGACAAAACAACCTGTGTAATCAATCCTTCTTAGATTCAGATGCCTCACTGATATGTTGTTATGATTATTGTCATGGTTGAAAAACTTAATAGGAAGAAAATGGATCTATATCATTAATGGACGAACCCCCATTTTCATGTATACTTTTCATTATTTATTGCAAGGAACAAATTGCTCGGATCCCTATCATTGTGCCTTTACTTTTTTATTGTGATTTTTATCATGTCCACTCAAATCATCGCTATACATGTACTGTTGTGATCAATATCTGATACTCAATAGACTTTTACCCTTTTAATGAATAAACCTAATGATTATTTTAAAAATTTTATGTTTACTCATAAAATATTGATTTATTTATCTCACCGCTTTAATCCATTGCCAATGTATGCCCCTTAAAGTCATGTTACATTTTCAAGCTATGATTAATTCCTTTGGTTTTCAAGTTAAAGTTTTATCAAAAATCTACCAGCAATCAATACATTAATTTCATTTTCAAATTAAGTTTCATTAAAATATGTTAACTAAAGTGATAATTTGATTGATTGCGCCCAAAACAGATTATACCAAAAGGCTTAGTTATTTGAATGTCCATTCTAATCTTGCCAAAATAACAAGAAATTAGTATTTGCTCTTTTAAAGCATAAAATCAGATGTTAAAAAAGTTTTCCTAAGTGATTTCAATGCATATAAATACTTTTAAAGTGGTCCTCGTAAAATAATTAGATAGAGGGGCAAAACATTAAGAGGAAAAAGAAAAACATCTATAAACCAAGTTGTTGCCTTTACAAAGAGACAAATCGGCTGATTTGGAACAGTCATATTGTTTTGCTTCACTTTTAAAGGCCGTTATATTTGATATCTTGTCTCTATTTCTCCATCATTTTCCTTTATAGAATCAACTGTTTGGCAACAACAACAACAAAATCAAACCAACCTATTGATGATGTAAAATTTTGTGATTTTAGATTTATGTCCTGCTACACATATTTGTCGAGTTTTCTTAATGCTTAAATTATGTCAAAACATCTTGAACAATGATTGATTTCAAATAGTCTGTATAAATTAACATAAGAAATAAATAAACAGTTAAAGCCAAAATTAGTTTAAATCAAAATTTAACAATCTTTGGGTAGATTTGAAATAAGAAATGAAATAACTTGTATGAAATTTGCATGATAACTTAGAAAAATATTTACAGCTTTACGCAATGTATGTAATCATAACTCCTATGAATTCTTCCCCCAAAATTGTACAAATTTCATCCTTACTGCAATAATATAGGATTTATTCAACTAACCATGCCTTGGCATTGACATCAAAACTTAGTTGTAATTACCCAATTAATCGTTGCTGCTCGCAAGGTTTTTAACAGGATTTAGTTTTTTCTCCTGTTCTTTGCCGTTACTACTTTTATGCTTTCCTTAGTAAAGGTGCTCACTCCAATAATGGCAATACGCTGTGTCTTTTGCTAGATTTGTAAATACCATTTCATGGGGAATTTCACTGGTTTCGTGTCTAAATTATGTTTTTGTTTGTTTGTTCGTCTGTCTCAAACAAGACAAGGGAATGTGCCAGATGTTCTTTATTGATACATATTGGCTGTAACTGTTCTCCCCAATTACTAACTTTCGGTTGTGTCAATAAAGTGCAGTATACAAGAAAATGTTTTAGCAAATACTGTCCTTCCTTTAATACGGCATAATTGACATTTGTGCTTTGTTAAATAATGAGGAGGAAAATGATAAATAAAATAATATAATAATAATGATAATAATTTTTTTTTTTATTTAAAAAAAAAATAATGATAATAATAATAATAATGAAGTGTTATTCATACCTCTTTTAATATTTATTTTTTTTGAACTGTGGTTTTCCTGCTACTGTTTAAAATCGGACTGTATAGCTAGAATAAGTTTTGATACAGAAGGTGTAAGCTTGAGGTTTGTTCCTGCATCATATACGGTCATAGCTTATTTCTTTAAGTTTTGCAAGAGACAGATAAGATCAAATTAATTTTTCAAATGGAAATTTTTCTTCCATTAACATGCTTTGTGATAGACATAACAAAAAGGATAACAGTCAACATGGAGCTGTACTCTTAGATGAAGACCATTTAACTCAGTTTAGAATCAGTGTTAGCCTTTTAAAGTATAAAATATATGAATCAGAATAATATGATTTTAATGTCCAGTGGAGGGTAGCGAAAAAATCAATTTTCAGAGAAAACTACAAGTAACATTTAGCTACAAATGACAGTAATTATTTGATGATACCTATGAAATTTGTTAGTGTTTATAACTACAATGGATAAATTTGCACTGAATTAAATTTCTTCATAATGACCAAAACATTTTAAAAGCTTGGATTTCAAACTTAATTTGTCTTTAAATCATTACAACGTTCTCAGCTTAGCTGAATCTATAGCTTTCCTTCTTTCTGTTTATAAAAGTATGACTCTTTAAATATGATATATCCAAGCTGGTAAAAAAAACAACAACACCTAATTAAAGCAACTTAAATATTATACAAATCATCATCGGATCTATCTGCTCTAGATGCCAAAGGTGAAATGAATTTCAATACAGACAGAATCTATATTGTCAATTGAAAGCATTATGAAAGTTAATGTACCTTCTTTAATAGATCTTTACACATTGCCGATACTCAATCTTCAAATTTGTCTGATCTCTTTTACCTTCTTACCCTCATTTTAAATATTCTTCTCTGTAGAAAGGGTTTTACTGATTTGAAATGTTTAATTTTATAGATGATTTACTGCCAATTTGTACATTCTTTACCTGCCAATGAAATGTCAATAGTATTCTAATAATTTATTCAAATGTTTTTTACACCTTGTATTTGTTATATTGAAAAGTGAGAGTATTTAGTGATTATGTCATTAATTTATTGACTCACTGAATGAAATCATTGATTTGTCATATAGATGATAATGTTTATAAACCATCTATGTCATTTTGAATTGACACCTATTTCCTTTCATATATATTTTGTATTGCACTGACATTGAGATGATTGATACATGCAGACAACAAAATATTCCTTTCTATTTTCATTTTGATTGCATTATTGCTTATTTTGTTTAAGTTGTTTTTCTTTCCTGTCCTTGTATATTACTCCTTGATTTCAGTGCTCATAATGGTTGTCATTGTTTTTTATGTTCTTTTTTTTCTTTTATGCTTGGTGTTTTAAATTGAGTTAGGTTTTTTGGGGTTTTTTTTTTCATTTTCGTTTGTTGATTTTTAAAATTTTATTTTTATTTTTTTTCGTTTTGCTTTTGTATTAGTTACACCATATTTCAGGGTATAGGAGAGTGTTTGATTTGTTTCTTTTGGGTTGATAATACTTTTTTTACAACAAGAACTTTATCATTATTTTTGTTACTGTTGTTGGGGTTTTTTTTAATATTAGATTTATAAAGTGGAACATGCCTTGCTTTAATATTGGTTGTTGTTTTGTTTCTTGGTGGGGTTTTTTTTTTTGTAGTTTGGAATGGATTGACAGTTTTCTATGTTCTTGATGCTTGCATATCATAATTATGTTCCAAACTATTTGCATGCTTTTTGAGACTCTCTGCCATTGCCGCACAAATTAATGGAAATTTGATTGTGATTCTGCTTTCTAAGGCTTCTTAGGCCCAGTCTTTTCTCTCCTAGAAGTCACCTGTTATAGTCTCTCACTGACTCAAGTGTGCAGTCAATAAAAATAGCACATTCAGATTGAAATATGCAGCCTGTTACAGATCTTTTTGCCGCTATTCTTTTCCAGAAATGTTCTAGATCATTCTGACAAATATGTTACTGTGTTAAATCTCTCTCCAAGGTAAAGCATTTTACATTAAAGCATTTTTTTTTTGGATTTAAGTTGTAAAGCATTAATGTACTAGCAACATATGTCATGCATTTTGGTTTATATGGTCTTGTTAGAATTATATTTTGAATTCATTTATGAAGCTTCAGATTACAAATAAAGAGAAGGATTGCCCTCGATGTGTAATAATGAATTGTTGACCAATGCGATAAATATGAGGAGTCACATGGTATAGCAGCACATCTTTTGTTTATTGTTGGGGTGCACCAAAATGTTTCCATGATCTTTCATAATTTACAATAAAGGTGAATTTTTTTCTTTTTTTAATGAATACTAAAATCTAAATAAATTCCCCCTTGCCGGCTGGCAAATTTTTAAGGAATTGCAATTTGGAGAGTAAAATTATACAGTCGTAAAGGGAATTTAATGAAGGGAGAAAGAAAACAACAACAAAGCATTGTTTTATTTATTTTTCTCATTTTAAAATTCCTATCTTTACGTTAGTAGGGAGGTTCCACGTTCTCTTTATTTTGCTTCCATTAATTTTCCTGCTTTTATTTTACTTCTACCTCATCTAGTTTTGGAATCAACCAGAGGTTTTATATTCCCTTGGGTTATCAAGGATGAGCATTTTTCAGCTTTTCTTCGACAGTTTTCTTAAAATGCAGTGGAATATTTTCATCTTGCAATTAGCATACTTTATTTACCCTTCTCTTCCAAAGATCTTTTTTCCTTAGTTTATGGCTGGTGCTGGGTACCAGAATGTTGTTGTACTCATTATGTTACCATTTCAATTGCTATTGCTTCTATATGATCTACTTTTATCCTCATCCATTGTTGTTGCTCCTCAGACAGAAAAATGCATAGGTAATTTACCCCCTGAAATTTATCTACATCAAATATTAAAATATAAAAATATACTACATGTATAACTATTACTATTGCTACAATATCAATTAAATTAAACACTTTTTATTCTTCATCTTCCATTTCAATCTCATTGTTCAACAATACTAATACTGAATCAAACAATACTAATCTAACCAACAAAATATATTATTGCCAATCAAAAGTAAACATTGGTCCATACAAAAATAGCTGAATACCATTATAATGAAATATATTTTTCCCTCCACATATATGTTATGAATTGACACTATTCACCCCAAAATCAATAAATCAATGATATTCTACATCTAAGTTAAGGTAATCATTACTTCCACAATATTCCAATTTTGAATTTCCTTTACAGTTTTAGTTAAAGTATAAATGCAGTATATTTTAGGTGTATAGTTAACATAAATGTGCTCTTTAGTTTAATGTTTGGCTTGAATCTTTAGTTTTATTTTCAATCTCTCAATTGCTTACCCATTTCTGTGAATTGATAAACTGAAACTAAAAGTTGATCCTGATAATAATAACAATAACAATAATAACAATAATAACAATAATAATAATAATAATAATGATATTTTGAAATAATGGTTTTATTGGAATTTTTAAAAGCTTCTAATGATGGACAGTTATGACCTCATACAGAAAATGCTTTCTCACCTGAAGGAGTCGTACAGGGTACATTTAATTAAGTAAGTTCGCTATTTAGATCTAAGAACTCTTAATTTGGTATCAAGGGGGATTTACAGTTCATCCAAAAAGAAGGGGGAGGGGGGCAAGATCATTCTCACATTTGAAGGTCATACAAAGGAAAAAGATCTTAAAATTGATATAAAGTTCTTATCTTTACTTGTAACCAATGGATGTTTTTAAGTACATAACTTATGTTATGGAATCTATTTTTGTAAGTTATGATGCAAGCTGCATAAATGTGTATCTTTGAAGTTTAGTTAGATGTTTTTTAGAAAGACTGGACAAGGGAGAATTGCAATAGTAGAAATGAGTAGCAAGAGCATGTATGTTCTTAAATGTGGGAACATTGATGATTGAAAGAAACATAAATTTTTAATGACTTTAGAAATTTCAACACTCAAATCACATATATTTTGGGCCCATATTAGTAGCAATCCATTTCTTACAAAAATTACATTGTCAGTTTTATCACCATTTAGTTTTAGTTTGTTTTCCTCATTCAAGTCAGTATATCTATAGCACAATCTTGCAGTCTTTGGATAGATGTTGTGCAGTTGTTAGCTGTGAGAGGTATATAAAGTTTTGTGTTGTTTGCTTAAAGATGTCAAGATCAATTGATTGATGCCAAATTAAGAGTTCTTAGATCTAACGAACTTACTTAATTAAATGTACCCTGTACATCGACTCCTTTAGGTGAGATAGCATTTTCTGTATGACGTCATAACTCTCCATCATTTGAAACTTTTAAAAATTTCCTTTAAATCAATATTTTAAAATATGCATATAATAAATAAAAATGTATAATATGCTTTGTTTTAACCTTTTATTCTTGTACATGTGCCCCTACCATCATTCTACTATGCATATCTGCAATTGTAATGCTCCTTGCCTTATGAGGAAAGGCCCCTCATAAAGAATATCATCACGTGTATTATTATTATTATTATAATTATTGTTATTATTATTATCGCATGTATTATTATTTCTAAAATGATTTTCAAGTTGGAACCTGCCACCTGACAACATGATCTATCTAAGAGCCCAATATTTCGGTGCTGCAGGACAAAAGTTTTACTATATAAATTCATCCCTTTAAGAACCCGTTACAAAAAAACTCCAGTTAAGAGCATGGTTTGGTGGGTGTGAAACGATGAATAATTTTTGTCTCTTGAAAGAGCAAGAAGCACCAATAATGTCAAAGCATGTCTATCACATTGTGATATCTATGCACCAGCCATTATTCATTGCATATGTCGGAGTCCAGAGATCCTGTGTTCTCATCTGTCTTTAACAACAAAGCCCAGCCCGTTCATAGCCCATTTGACAAGTTTTCTACCTTACCTATGAGTTTAATTATCTTCTCTCATTGGTTAAAATGAGCAATACCTGTCTGATTTGCCTCCCTTATTGTCTATTCATATCTAAAATTAGCCAATTGCCCATCTGGTCATTAGTTGCTTATGATCTTTTCTCACTCTCACTGGTAAAAATATGTAACCATTTGCAAGATTGAATTATGTACGACATTTCCTCCCATTTATGACGGTCATGTCATTCATAAGTTTGCCAAAAGTCATCTGCTTAAAAACTTGCCTGCAAGCTGTACTTTGAACTCAATTTCGTAAAACAACTTGAGTGATTATTAATTATGAGCAAAATCATTTTCCCATTGATGACCCTTTCAGCCCCTGAAAGTTGGCTAACCATACCTGTTATTGCCTGAACTAAGGTTCTTAGGCAGAGACCACTTTATTATTATTATTATTATTATTATTATTATTATTTCAAAGGCTTATTTTACGACTTTACAGATAATATTAATCTAATTTGTATCTCTGTACTAAAAAATTAATGTAATATATATATATATAACCCAAATACATTTCATATTTTATCTCCTATGATTATGTTTATTATACAAATTATATAACAAAACATACACATAATTAAGATGTTTTATCGTTTGTAAAGATACATTGTTTTGTCTTCCGATTCATCAAGTGTAATGTGTGGTGGAATCCAGGTTCTCAACTGAAGGGGTTAGAATAAACCCATTGTCATTTCTCTCTAAGCATGTCGTAAGAACCAACTAAGGGTAGAGTGAAAGCTGGAGATTTGCTGGGGAGGGAGCGAGGGCGGATGAGAGGGTGGCATATACACAGCAATGGTTGTCTCCCATAATTTGTGTTCGAAAAGGACAGTTTCCATTTGTGAACTCTATATGTTTCCTATTACACAACATTCTACATTTTACTGCTGGTCATCTTTTTGCCCATTGCACTGCGTAGCATAGGCAGAGACCTGAAATGACATGGGGGAATAAGGAATTGGTGATCAAAAAGTGTAAAGCTTACTTATTTAATTTTTGTATTTAAAATGTTAAAGGTAAATCACTTGTTATTTTAGTTTCCCTTTTTACCACAAGATATACATTATTTGAAACAAATTCTCAACCAATTTTAATTTTAAACTGGCTAGGAAGTCCTTTATATTAGAGATGGGAATTAAATGAACAAACTCTGCTTTATAAGGCATTTTTTTTTTAAAATTATTATTGAGGTTGATGTTGCCTTGATCAATGATTTTTACATTTTGTGACGAAGTAAATGAATTTTGATATATTTTTATTTTATCTCGCCAACGGCTGAATGATGTATATGAAAGATAAATAGCAAATCAACAGAAATGTGGATAGTTAGCATGTCAAACTGCCTTGGCAGTACAAAATCAGCCTAAATTTGTACCTGTGTCCATAATGTTTAAATGAGGAAGAAAAAAAGAAAAGAAAATGTCCTTCATCTCTCTAATAAACTTTTGCAGAGACCTTTCATATGTTACATGTCCAGACTAACTGTGGAACTAGGTATGAAACATGCATTAGAATTGTCTGTGGTGTTTGGGGAAGAATTATTGTTAAGAAACGACACCCAAATGTTTCCAAAAAATAATAACTAATACCACTTTAAACAGGGCCAAATGAGTCTATATTTATCAATAACTTCACATTTTTAAAATGTGGCTTGTAGTATCAGGTTCATACAGGGCACCATTCTGAATTGATACTCATTCCAATTCAGTGTTACCTTTCAGCATTTACTCGTCTATAGTATCTTTCAACTTAGAAGGAGACGACCCAAGAGGGGTATATTTATTTTGTAGCGTTTGTAAAAATAATTTTAATAATAATGAAGCTCTACACTGCCAGATAGTCTTTCAGGATCATCAATATGATAATGGAGGGGAGAGAATTAAGAAACCCAAAATGTAGTATAGGCTTCATTTGTGAATGAAATTTTAATTAGTAGGAAAGAATAGCACAGCTTTGTTCATAGCCTTCCAAAAAAAAAAAATCACTTTTTTTTTTTCATTTAGGTTTTTCATTTTTGCAAGAGAAGTTGTACATGTGTATAAAAGGACATACAAAAAATGTACTTACTTTTTAATCTTTAGTCAAAATAAATGTAGTGTTATTGTGATGAGAGAATTAGTATAATATGGTTTTTGGATTAAACATTGGAAAAACCAATACAATGTACATTTTGTTTTTATAACATGAAAATGTTTATCTTACTTTCACTACAATGTCATGCTTTAGAGTGTCATGTAAGCATTAACAAGGTGTAGTCAGTAGAGTCTGTAGGCCTACTACATGAGGATTATTATTTTATGCTGTAGGTGCTTTGATGAGTTAAAAGAAATAGAAAGGTCATGAACACATTGACAAAATCAAGCTCGGTATATTTCCTCATTATATATTTGATTTTTTTTAAAATGTAGCCTATCCTATTATTCAATTTATTTACAAAAAAATATTATCTAGATTGTCTTTTAAGATTCCACAGTAGCTGATGCAACACGATGCTAAACAAATTATAGGTGATCCATATTTGGTTTTACAATGTACTTTAATTTAAAGTAATAATTTGATCAACTAGCTCTTTAACACGATGAAACCATCAGGTCATGTTTTGAGGTGTTCTTTGTTGCTTTTGAGCAAAAATTCATTAAAGTTAGAATGACTTCCTTCTATTCCTTTAAAACAAAATGACAAGGCAGAGATTTTTTAAAAGATACCTTCCTTGCAGTTGCAGACAATATGTTCCTGCTTTAAAGAAAATATTGCTAAAACTAAATCACTCACGGTCTTACTGCCCCACTGACACTTTGTGGATGTGACAACAATAACGCTTACTATGCTGAGAAAAATGCATACAGTTCATGAGGGATTGAGCATGTAACACCTTTTCAATCAATATATAAATTTTTTTTCCCTCATCGCGTCTTATAATGTCGACTGTCCTCGTTTTGAACACTGCATATTTAATAAATTACTGAAAGAAAGAAGTCTCTACCAGCTGGGTCCAACAGTCATACATTTGGACAATTATTAAAGGACTAGTCACTATATAAAATACTTTATGTAGACTGAAAGACTCGCTGCAATTGTCACCAGTATGATGACGTTGGCCGCCTTAAATGGAAAAAGAAGAAGAAGAAAGTCTTGGACAGAAAAATTCTGTATCATTCTGTCACCATGTCTTACAGTATCCACCAGCTAGGACCAATACAACCAAACATTCTTCAAAATTATAAGCCATTTGAAAAATGTAAACTGATGGGTTTAGTCTTATCGCTAGCAAATGCTAACTTCTTTCTTAACTACATCCAGTTTGAGAACAGTACACAAAGTACAAAACAACACTTACAGTCACAGTAGGCACCGGATAAACCAAAATTCAAGGGAACGTTGCTTTTATTTCGGTTTAAACAAAGTCGCTAGTTGGACAAGGGGCGTAACCCACATTTGACGATTTACATTATCTTCGTGGCAGGAAGAAAACACATTATTTGCTTTATCATTCTTCTTTTTGTGGAAAGTGTTAGTTATGCATGACATGTTTCAGACTGATTTCGGTCTTGCTCATTATTTTCTTTCATTGACCTCTTACTCTTAGTAGCCCTAAGGAAGTCAAAATTTTTAAGTCCAAAGAGTAGCTCGACACAATGTGCATTCTTTTAGACATTTCGTTATGTCAAATTAAAGAAAGGCTTCTTTCTTACTCTTGTGCTAACTAGTAGACCTATCTCTGCCCAATGATGGGTGAATGAATTGAGAGTTTTAGGCCTATAAACAGCGCCTATTGCTAATAACGCGACATTGCTTCGCGGACTTCCTCGCATGTACTAAACAGCCAACCATACTTCAAAGCTTATGGCCTTGTTATAAGAATAGGGCTAGAACAGAGTGACGAAGTCGAAGCTCTCAATCACTAGAATTGGTTGTGGCTGAGCCCATAAATTGACCAACAGTAAAGAAGTAGATCTAGGCCAAAAGCATCGCAAATCAAGTTTTTCAAGGTTTTGGTTGGCCATGGAGGACCAGTCAAGTCAAAATGTTTTCGGTATAATTTTAACCGTAGTAGGACCTCTGATGCTTTCAGTTTATCACGAGTTTGGTAACAATAACATATTATATAGAGAGCAAAAATGAAATATTTTTTCATTCGTTTTGGGTTTAGCCATTTTTTCAGTTTAACAGGTTTCTACTGTAAATTAACATTTACAATTATTACAATACACCCATGTATAAAATAAAAATAAATAACATCATCTTGATACCTAGCCTACATTTCAAATAAAATTTATTTCATAAATTAATGGAAAATAATAATCAATGTTACAAATGAAGACAAGAACTTGAATAATGAAGATGATAATATGTACAAAGAATGAAGAATTAGTTGGGCAGAAATGGAAACAATGTAATCCAGTTTAAAAATTTTAAAACAAAATTCACAAGAAAAATTGGCAGTCAAAATTGTCTTTACAGGTATTGTCAAGCATGGGATAATAATAAAAGCAAAATTAATAGCAACTTACTGCAGTTAACTAAGCCTTCAAATTACATGAGAATAAAAAGTAAAAGCAACACTTTAATAGTGCCATAATATTGGCAATGCCAATTAATTACATCGCCATTTAATGAGTGTTAAACTCCCCTGTCCGTCAGCACCACAGTATAAGGGGCATATATAAAATGTTCAGACTAGGATGATGCTTTCTTCAATAGCCAGGAACTCAATTCCCACCTGAGTTACACGAGGAGGTTAAAGTTAAGTGGACAGACTGACGTAATCATAGTCCATGCGCAAAAAGTTATGCAATGCTTGATAGCCTATGTCTAAGTTCATAGTCATAAGTGCAAACTTAAATGATGTGTAAAAGTTACGAAATCTATACTGGCCTAAGAAGCCATGCCACATTAGAAATGTGAGATCCCTGTCATACATTCGCTACTCAAGCCTCGATAAGAAAAGAACATTTTGTATAACATTAACCCAATAACCGTGGGATATTTTTCGTAAAAAATTGCTGGGTTTTTTTGCGCTGAGCTCAAAACCAATTAGTGGGAAAAGAGATTCAAACACTTTTACTTTCGTTTTTTTCGCACATGCAAAGGAAAGGAAAATCCTTCTCTACACGTGAAGTTACAATATACTGCCAGTTTTGTCAAAAATTTGATTCATAAAATCAACAAATACGAGAAGATACCAAATGAACACAGCCTGCGTTAGTCCTCAAAATAAGGCAAAGCTCTGTGACGCAGGCTGCGTTCATCCGCATTTATTGGGTTAATATAACAAGATTGATGTGAAAACCAATGATTGTCAAAGACCATAAATTAATTAGAGAGGCCTTGCAAAGTGACCATTTTCATCTGATGATAGTGAAAGTAAAGCAGTAATTGACTCCAGATCTAAACTAGTTTCTTAAGCTCCTGTTCGTAGTTCTGTAAGCATGGTTTAAATTTATGAAAACAAGTTAGGCTCATAAGTTGAGACCGGTGCGTAACTTGCGCATGGAACAAGATTTTGGCCGAAAATGTCTTTCGTGATTGTGAGAGTGAGCAGGATGCAATTCACCTTGTCATCAGTCCCATGTTGGTAGTGAACTTTCACTCCTATGCTAATTGGCTTACCACTTGGCCATTAACTTTATGGGGGGCAGGAAAGAATAAAATTAAGAAAAAAATCAATGGGATCCAAAGTGCGAGAGCCTATCTTGGGCTCCGAGGCTCAAAGTCAAAGCGGAAAAAATATGATTTATGATGCTGCTTCACAATCTGGGCAGAATGAATCACCAGGAAAAATTGGGGGAAAATGTCATATTAGCTGGTATAACACTGGCATTACTTTTATGATCATTTGTACAAGTTTGATTTGTGAGGAAACAATTGACATAACAAGCATGAATAAATCATTATATTATGATGCAAATTTTAATCTGACAATGAGATCATAAAAGTATAAGTAAGCTTAGCTTAGAATTATGGCACTTAATATTCTTTCTTACATTAATCACAAGACAATTTTATTTATGACAGCCCTAGAGATAATTTAGGACAAAGCATTAATTGCACGATAGTGTGCAACAACAGTATTGGAATGAAATTCATCAGTCATTACCAGTTATTAATTGATTACGTTACCTGTTCATAAAGTAATTACCGGGTATTTATTACTTGACCAATGGTGACAATAATGACAAAAATGACATGATTTAATACAAGCATACTTGTATTCAATTAAGCCTAACTTATTTATTTTCAAAATAAAAAAGGATTTCCCTTCCAATTCTCAATTTGCTTAAAAAAAAATATTTACATTGTAGTTCACATTTTCAACTTTCAGTTTGGCTTGATTGAAAGAAAATGAAGGAGAGAACTCTCTGACCCTGTATGTATACATATTAAATTAATATTAGGATCAGGATATAAAACAGCCTTATGGAAAAACACATTTTTTTTAATAATTAAAAAAATAAACTTCCGCCCAGAAGAATTAAAAAAATGAATCTTATTTTCATCGAGCAAGCCTGATGGGCTATGCATAGCATTAACATTTAACAGTCTAAGATAAAATCTGAATTTGTTAATTATAACAATTAATTTAATGTTGCATATGCAGTCTTTGGTTTCTGTATAATAAACAAGAACAAGAACAAAAATATAAATCATCAAATGAATGAATAAGGGGGTTTACATTTATATGCCAAAATAGCGCGACTCGGCGCGAGCTCACCCGGGCAATAATGTTCACATTTACAAATTACTCGGGTAATCCGAGCGCGCGCTGAGACCACCGAGTGAGGTAGTCTGAGCGCGGGCCACGTGTCCCTTGAAAGCGGCCATGTTGCATTCCGTTAACGTTTCGGGTCAACTTTCGCAGTCAGCGCGCTGGCGGCGGTGGCATATGTAAACACAACAACCGCGCCGCGTTCATACCGCTCTCGGCCGCGGGATGGGCCCGCCTACATATTTAAACAATCTATTGAATAGTAGAAGTACAGTGTAGTACATCTTTAAGGATTAGTTTGATGAAACCAAAAAAGAAATATGACAAGAAGAAAGAAATCATCAAGTAATTTTTGCCTCTATAGATAAGTACTCACTTTCATCCCATTAATTTGGCTTATCAAGTAATCTTTGCCTCTATAGATAAGTACTCACTTTCATCCCATTAATTTGGCTTAAGTCGAGAGTTGGCACAAGTTATTTTTCTTTTACTACACAGAAACTTAATCTATTAGCTACTAACTTTGATTTTTATGAAAAGCCTTTCTGTAAATACACAAAAAGATATAGAGGCGTACAAACTAAAGTATTTATAGAAGTAATTAGAAGAGACCATCAGTCAGACATAGACATTTCAAGAAGACAAGCAATGTGAATCTCATCTGGTCATCACTGGTATAAAACTACATGTACATGTGAACCAATAAAACACCTTAGAAAAGAAGAAAATTAGTAAGACTGTCCTGTCAAACCCTTTTTTCATTTAACTAACAAATACCTAAGAGTAAAGTATCAAACATTATGTACAGTCAAAAATGTAAGTAGAGATGAGATAATCCAGTAATCCAAGTCCAAGTATTATGATTATTGTTATTATTATTATATTGTGAGATGAGGAAAATCAAGTTAAACTTGAAATATGAGTTTGAGATTGCCCTGTAAAACTTAATGACAATGACATAACAAAGAGAAAAAAAACAGGTGGGCTGGATTTTGAAATTAGGCAGACAAGAGATTAGCTTGGTTCATCTTATCATCACATAATGATCAGCTGTGCTAGATGTTTTAAATTATCATTCTTCATAATAATATAGGGAACGTAATATGTACTATACATGTAACTGTAACTATTACCAGGTACAAATATTTCAATGAATTGACTAGATATTACTATCTATCTGGAGAGATAAACAAAGGACCTAGTCCATGGTCTTGGGCACAAACCAGCTTACTGCGGACATACAGTTTGTTTTGTTTTTTTTACTTTGTTTTAAAGTAAATTTGGTTGCGCATCACATCTTAAGATTTCAAGACTCATAGGCCGATAGAAATACTGGTATGCCTATATATCAGTTATGTGATCAAAAATATATATCTATTTTCACTTCCTTCCAGTCTTTTCCTTCTCCTGTAAAATTAAGTTTCTGGACTTAAATGGTTTGTGCCCGAGACCATCGTTGTGTGCTTTAAAACAGGAAAGAAAGCCAGCATTTTCAGCAGAAATTAATGCAACAAATTTGAACCTTGAATGGTCAAAAATTCTTATCTTAAGGATGTAATATCTCAATGAATTGACACAAAAGGTTGAACAAATCATGCAGAAGTCTTCTTAAAAAGGGGAAGCTTAGCAATGATACAATAAGTTATAATCAATCAGCCATTTCAACATTGTGACACGTCTCCAAAATCAAGAAACATGCAGGAGTGGGTAGAATTAAAATGAAGTAGGAGCAAAAGCGTTCAAGTCCTTCTTAGTCACCTCCACCTTTTCTCCTTCTGTGGCTTTTGTCAGCCATGCACCAAATTTCCTCGTTTGGCTCAAAATTCCTAATCGAGAATTTGCATCCGGATTTGCTGGAGATGCTCCATCCAACGAATCTTTGAAGGCTGGAAGATTGTTAGAGCTCGACAGCACTGCTGGCGCCTTGGAGGAGGCAGCAACAACCTGGAGGTTTGAAGATTTGTCCTTTACCATTCCTTCAGGGGCTTCCTGAACGGTCTGCGGCATGACTCTTTTCGCTAACTGCAAGTTGGCAGCTCGCAGATTACTGAGTGTCCCAACTTCTGGAGAGGAGCGACGGCGACCAAAATAACGTTGAAGGACATGAGGATCAGGATCAGAATCTGTGTTGCTCTCCGTGGATGGGGCATAGCCTGGAAGGGCAAGAGAGTTGTTGAATTTCTTAATCAGGCCCTCTGCATCAAAGGTGTCATCAGTTGCGGTAGCACTGGCTTGAGGTCTGGAATATCGACGAGCAAAGCTGTACAGTGGGCTTTTGGGTGGCTGTGAGGCTTTCTCTTGCTGGCTGAGAATTGCATCTGCTGTGACTTTGGTCTGCTCTTGCAAGTTGCTGTTCAGTTTGCGAGCTAGATGAAAAAGAGAAAAGAGAAATTTATATGTTAAATACATCTTTTTCTTTTTCATATTCAAATATGGGATGGTATAACAGTAAATTAAAACTAAAACATAGTCTTTGAAAAAACTTAAATGAAGATAAAGTTTCAAATTAAGAATAACATTTTCATTAAATGGTTTTCAGCCATAAAGATGAAAGGAATATTAAAAGGTAGAAGACCTGATCAATAGCAGACTTATCTTCAAAAATCAATTTATAATTTTTTATGGAATCCAATAACATAATGAAATCATTATTTTGAATTAAGTAATTATTGATAATACATGTAATGATGATTGCAAAAAAAATTGTCCACTATCGAGGTTGTCCACTTGAAGCTAAGCATTACTTTTCTATTTTCTCTAGTTTTTGCTTGACAAAGGTTTTTAAATAGAAACATCGGATTTGTCTTGTATTGTATTTATTTTAGTTGAGTTATAATTTGTATATACATATACATATATTCTTGTTCTTTTTTTTTTTAAGTAGGTTGTTGTTTTTTTCTAAAACAATTATCTGTAATAATATTGCACTATGGAAGATTAAAGTATAAAGAGTATCCATTTATAATCATCTTATAGAAACCTAATGTGGCATGGACAGGTTGATGTGAGTAAATAAATGAATTAACATCTGATTAGAATTTAAACACAAGGTCTAACAACAGAAGGTCACCAATCCTAAAATAACCTGGCATTTCACATGGACCCGTTGATTTGACTCTATTAGTTAGATGAATTAACATTTATATATATATATATACATGTATATATATATATATATTACTTTTACACAAAATCTACTAACAGAAAGTCATCACATCAAAAACATTTTGGATTCATCAAAAGATGATAATTATGAAGAAGAGAAGGCAGATCAAGCGATATCAAAACATATATTATAATATAGTATTATATATACATAGTGCTATATATCAGATAAAAAGCATTGTGGATGAAAGAGATGTGTATCACTCAATATAAATGGTATATATGTTAAAAGCAAATAAAAGACATAGCATTAGGCTAGTAAGAACAAATTGAAATAGAAATTTAAAGAGAGGGGGATCGTTTTCATTACTTATGTTTTCATGAAAACATGAGTAATTAAAAAGAACCCCTCTCTCTATTGAAAGTGTAAATTCAAAAGCATATTTTTTTTTATCTCTTTAAAACTCTATTTCTGCTCTCATCTGAATGCTGTGGCAAACTCCTATGGCAGACGGCTTTTGGTTGTTGTTGTTTTTTTATTTATTGTTTCTTTGATTCAAACATTTAAAACAAATTATTTCTGGTGTTGAAACAACTCTTGACTCTTTAGCGGCACTCGTATTGCAGAATGATTTTTTCACCTGAATTCTAAGCTACAAGCTTAAAAATATTAATAAAACATAAATTAATAATATGTAACAATAACAGCAACCACAATAATAATAATAACAACAACAACAACAATAATAATAATAAATGAGCACATACGGCGAACGAATCAGAAATGGGAGAGAAAAAAAAAAGGGGGGGGAGGGGGGTAACAAGGATTATTACTACATGTAATTAAAATGTAATTCTCTTAATAATCTTTGCTATATTATCTTTAAGAGATCATAGGGGTGACCTAAATGGTTTAAGTTGTAACATCACAACAAAATGTTAAGATACCATTTTTCAAACCTTTTTTTTTTTTTAACGTTTGTTTATTAATCCTGAGCGAAAAATTATTTTCATCGTAAGTCTATCGCGAACAAGGGGCTATGTATCAGAAATGGTGCATTTTAGCAAAGTGAACAACAACGGACGGTGGTCTCAAAACACAATGTTGACTAAAACTATAAGTAAAATAATATGACATGACAGATCTGACCAATCAAAATCGATAAAAAAAGGTTTTCTTCACTAAACAGTCGGGACCATATTGGGTGATCAATGATGCATTAACCATGGTAATCGTAATGACAATGCGACACACTAGAGACGACGCGTGACCTAGATAAAAGCAAAACGGTGATGCAAGAATATAGTGCATGACAATGACAATGTTTTGTCACTCTTCATATGTAGTGAAGTCACTCGTGATAGAGGGGGCGTGGAATTATAGGTTAGTGATGAGGAGAGGATGACGTAGTTGTGTGTGTGTGTGGGTGTGTTAGGGAGTTTGTTTGCATATATAGCTGGATTCATGGTTATATTATCATTATTATTAAAATCATTATCATTATTATTATTTAAATCAATATTATTATTATTATTATTATTATTATTATTATTATTATTATTATTATTATTATTATTATTATTATTA